>JAJMES010000223.1:98235-109370 GCA_030574275.1 Pichia sporocuriosa
TATATGATGATATGCCACATTTAATTAATAAACAAGTTGCTTGTACTCAACCACGACGTGTTGCTGCAATGTCAGTTGCAGCCCGTGTAGCTGATGAAATGGATGTTAAATTAGGTGAAGAAGTTGGTTATAATATTCGTTTTGAAAATATGACAAGTAATAAAACAATTTTAAAATATATGACTGATGGTATGTTACTTAGAGAAGCAATGGAAGATCATGATTTAAATCGTTATTCTTGTATTATACTTGATGAAGCACATGAACGTACACTTGCAACTGATATTTTAATGGGATTACTTAAAAAATTAACAGTTCGTAGACCTGATTTAAAAATTATTATTATGTCAGCTACTTTAGATGCTGAAAAATTTCAAAATTATTTTCATAATGCACCACTTTTGGCTGTACCAGGTAGAACATATCCAGTTGAAATTTATTATACTAGAGAATTTCAACGTGATTATTTAGATGCTGCAATTAGAACAGTTTTACAAATTCATGCAACTGAAGATGAAGGTGATATTTTAGTTTTCCTTACAGGTGAAGAAGAAATTGAAGATGCAGTTAAAAAAATTTCAATTGAAGGTGATCAATTAATTCGTGAAGAAGGTTGTGGTCCATTAAAAGTTTATCCATTATATGGTTCATTACCACCTCAACAACAACAAAGAATTTTTGAACCAGCACCAAAACCATTTACAAAAGGTGGTAAACCAGGTAGAAAAATTATAATTTCTACTAATATTGCTGAAACTTCATTAACTATTGATGGAATTGTTTATGTTGTTGATCCAGGTTTTTCAAAGCAAAAAGTTTATAATCCACGTATTAGAGTTGAATCACTTTTAGTTTCACCAATTTCTAAAGCATCAGCTCAACAAAGAGCTGGTAGAGCTGGTCGTACAAGACCAGGTAAATGTTTTAGATTATATACAGAAGAAGCATTTAAAAAGGAATTAATTGAACAATCATATCCTGAAGTTTTAAGATCGAATTTATCAAATACAGTTCTTGAATTAAAAAAATTAGGTATTGATGATTTAGTTCATTTTGATTTCATGGATCCACCAGCACCTGAAACAATGATGAGAGCACTTGAAGAATTAAATTATTTAAATTGTATTGATGATAATGGTAATTTAACATCATTAGGTCGTTTATCATCAATTTTCCCATTAGATCCAATGTTGGCAGTTTTATTAATTGGATCACCAGAATTTAAATGTTCAGAAGAAATTTTAACAATTGTTTCAATGTTATCAGTTCCAACAATTTTTATTAGACCATCAGGTGAAGGAGCAAAAAGGGCAGCTGATGAATGTAAGAAATTATTTGCGCATCCAGATGGTGATCATTTAACATTATTAAATGTTTATCATGCATTTGAAAGTGATGAAGCATATGAATTAGGTCAAAGGAAATGGTGTATTCAAAATTTTTTAAATTTTAGATCATTAAAATCAGCTCAAAATGTTCGTAAACAATTAAGAAGGATAATGGAAAGTCATGATATTGAATTAAATGAAGGTGATTTTGAAAATAATAATTATTATGATAATATTAGGAAAGCTTTATCTAATGGATTTTTTATGCAAGTTGCTAAAAAGAAAAGTACTGGTAAAGGATATATTACAGTTAAAGATAGTCAAGATGTTTTATTACATCCAAGTACAGTTTTAGCTCAACAAGATGAATGGGTTATTTATAATGAATTTGTTTTAACATCAAAAAATTATATACGTACAGTTACAAGTGTCAGACCTGAATGGTTAGTTCAATTTGCACCTGAATATTATAATTTAGATAATTTCCAACAAGATGATGTTAAAATGAGTTTAGCAAGAGTTCATGAAAGGGTTAATAAAATAAATAAATAAATAAATATAGATAGATAGATAGATAGATAGATAGATAGAGATTATGAATCTCTTTTTCTTTTTCTTTTTTTTTTTTTTTTTTTGCCTTTTTTTTTTATTTGTTTGTTGAAAATTAATTAATATATAAAGATATTATTATTAGACGGAAATTTATTTAACTTGTATATATATATATATATATATTATGAATCTTTTTTTTTATATAAATTAAGCCCATTCACCTAAAGATAAAACTTTTTCAATACCTCTGACAACAGTTGGAGTATCAGGGAAAGCGAAATCTTCTAATTCTTTAGCATATGGAGTTGGAACTTCACAACCAGTAACTCTTTCAATTGGAGCGTCTAAATAATCAAAAGCTTCAGATTCCATAACTTGAGCACAAATTTCAGATCCAACACCAGATTGTGGTAAACCAGCTTCAACAGTAATTGCATGTTTTGTCTTTTTAATTGAATTAAAAATTGTATCAAGATCTAAAGGTTTAATTGATCTTAAATTAATAACTTCAACATCAATATTATATTTTTCTTTAATAACTTTTGCAGCTTCTAAACAAAAGATTAAATTTCTTGAATGTGATATAACTGTTACATCTTTACCTTCAATTTCAATTTTAGCTTTACCAATTGGTAAAACATAATCAGGTGATAAAATTTCATCATTAACAGGGAATGATTCACCATATAATAATTCATTTTCTAAAACAACAACAGGATTTGGATCACGAATTGCAGCTTTAAGTAAACCTTTTGCATCAGCTGCTGAGAATGGTGAGACAACTTTTAAACCTGGGATTGCTGAATACCAAGCAGCGAAATCTTGTGAATGTTGAGCAGCGACACCAGCTGCAGCACCATTTGGACCACGGAATGTAATATTAACAGGCATTTTACCACCTGACATATAATAAGTTCTTGCAGCTGAATTAATAATTTGATCAATTGATTGCATTGCAAAATTAAAAGTCATAAATTCACAAATTGGTTTTAAACCTGAGAATGCAGCACCAACACAAATACCTGTAAAACCCATTTCTGTAATTGGAGTATCAATAACTCTCTTTGGACCAAATTTATCAAGTAAACCCCTTGAAACTTTATAAGCACCATTATATTGAGCAACTTCTTCACCCATTAAAAAGACATCCTTATCACGATCTAATTCTTCTTGTAATGCTAAATTTAAAGCATCTCTAACGGTCATAACTTCAACACCATTTTCAATACGAGTTAATTCATGTTTATTAGAATTTGAATTATGTAAAAATCTTTTATTTTTATTTAATAATAATGATGATCTTTTAATAAAATTTCTTGATAACATTTTTAATTTATTTATACTTGAAACTTGAAAAAAATATTTAATATTCTGTCAGATGATGATATAAATGATAAAGAAAAGAAAAAAAAATAAATGACTAAAGTATTGAAATATAATAAACAAATAGAATAAAAAAAGAAAAAAAAAGAAACAAATTAATTAATAGTAGTAAATAACTAATAAATTAACGATAATAATTATCAAATAACTGAATAAACCATCATATAGTTAAAGCCAATCCACCAAACACTCCACCTAATTAGAGAACTCCACTTTAAATTATCCCGCGTTTAATGGGAGAGAGTAAAAACATAAGCGGTCCATTAATATCCGAATAGGGAGTAAGTGGGAGAGGAGAAAGAAAAAGACAGTCACGTGACAAGCAGTCACGTGAGCTTTATTTTATTACGTAAACTTTATTTTATTTCTTATTTTTTTATTAAGACCATCACGTGATGCGCTATCACGTGATGTGCTATGATGCTTTCCTTCTCTTTTTTATTTTTTTTCAATTCTCTAAACAAATGTTTATAAACTCCTGTTGACTTATTTCACCATCTTCATCAAGGTCAAATTCATCAATCATTGCAGCAAGTTCATCATCTGTCATATTTTCACCTAATTCTTTTGCAACACGTCTTAAATTTTTTAAACTTATTTTACCTGTATTATCATCATCAAATAATTTAAAAGCTCTCTTAATTTCTTCAATTGGATCCCGTTCAACAATTTTAGCTGCAACATACCTATAAAAATCATCATAACTAATAAGTTTTTTAGAATTTGTATCATATTCTTCGATTATATCTAATATTTCCTTTTTGCTCATATCAAATCCTAATGCTCTTAATGAAACCTTTAATTCATGATAATCAAGATATCCATCATTATTCATATCAAATAATGTAAATGCTTCTCTAATTTCTTGCTTTTGTTCATTTAAAAGTTCAATTTTAGCTTGTCTAGCTCCTTTATTTAATGTTAATCCATTATTCATTTTTATTTTTATATATATATATATTTAGACTTATATATAAATATTCATATATTCATATAGATATATCTATCTACCTATATATATATATATATATATATAAATAGTTGAAGGATGAACAATAATACAAGGAAAAGATTATAAAAACATATTTTTTTTTTGTAGCTTCTCTTTAAATTTGAAACATGTTTTTTTTTTTTTTTGTTTTCCTCACTGTTTTCTCCCCATATAGAAATTACAAAAATAGAAGATAAAAACACTACGCGCTTTTAAATTGAAATAGAAGCAATATAAGGGGGGGGAAGGGTATGGATATGAGTATGTTATTAAGTGGCAAAATTTATTTAATTAATATTTATATATATATATATATATATTTACATTTCTATAAATGGATCGTTAATATGGATTTAGAAGAATCAATATTAATAGGAAATTTGGTCTCAATTAAACTCATTTCATCAAATACTCAAATAATTGGTAAAGTTAAATTTAAAGGCTCAACAAATTTTGCAGATGGTATTTGGCTTGGCTTAATACTCATACCCGAATGTAGGAAGTTTGCTAAAAATAATGGTATAATAAATGGTAAAGAATATTTTACATTAGATCAAGAATTTGCATTTCAAAGTAAAGCTGAAACTGGAAACTTTGGAATTTTTGTACGTCCTGAAAATGTTGAATTAATGAAAATTTCAGATTTGATACCACTTGAAAATATTACAGAAATTACTAAAATTGATTTATTATTTGATCATAATAATGATTTACAATCAAAATTATCTGATTTGAATTCAAAGCTTGAAATCTTTTATATTGAAAATGAATGTATTATTAATGAACGTGATAATTTACAAGAAGAATTAAATAATCTTAAAATTGAATATGATGCATTAAATTACTTATTAAATGATAATAATGATAATGATAATGATAATGATAATGATAATAATAAAATATCTTCAATTCAATTAAAAAATAAAAAACTTGAAATGTCATTAACTAAAATCAAAGAAGATTTTAAACAAAAAGAATTTAAATATATAGAAGTAATCGATTCATTAAGAAAGGATATTCTTAATTTTGATGCTAATATTGATGAAAAAATTTTACGTGATTTGAATGAATCCGAGAATATTATAGAAAAACTAACTAATGAAAATTCAGATTTATTATTACAAATAGATGAATTATCAACTAAATTATCAGATTTTGAAAAAGTTATTAATTTAAACAAGGAGTTGAATTCTTGTTATGAACAAACTGAAAAAGAACTTCATCAGATGATTTCAGATTTAAAGGATAAATTAAATTTGAAAGATGATGAATTGGAAAAATATAAGATCAATTTAGAAGAGGCAAATAAAATAATTTTACAATATAATGATAATAATAATAATAATACTACTGCTACTACTACCACCACTACTACTAATAATAATATAACTAAGAATACCATATATAAAGATATTTTGTTATCATTTGAAATTTCATCTGATGAATATCACGATTTTTTAATTGATAAATCAATTCTTTCAAATGATTGCTGTGATAGTTTTAAACTGTTAAAATCATTATTCGAGTTAAAATATGCATCTAATATAATTATTAAGTATTATAAAGAAATAAATTCACAAGAGTATTCCAAATGGTGTAATTTATTTTATAAAATTGAATTAATTTTTCATTTATTATTATATGATAATTTTAATATTTTATTGAAATATTTACATAATATCGAAATTATAAATTCTTTAATTATACAATCAATTGAATCAAATGATGAAATTAATGATTTATCTTTAATATCCCTTGATTTACCATTAGATATAGATTCACTTATTAAATCAGATAATAAATATTTTGAAATTTCTTTATTAAATAGAGAATTATTAATTTATTTTATTCAAAATTTACATAAAGATAATAAACTATTATCAAAATTAATTGAATTTAGGAATTCTAATTTAGGTGTTGAACTTGTAAATCAAGATATTACTGAAATATTGAACAATTTACGCTCTTCACAAAATATTGAATTTGATAAAATTTCCATGATATCAGTCAATTTGATTAAAAATTATTTCTGGCAAAAAAAGGCAGATATTGAAATCAATAAAAAAGAATTATCAGGTAATAATGATTTAAATAATGAATTAGAGCTTAAAATTAAAATTTTACAATCTAAATTAGTAGATGATAAGGAAACTCAAAATGAAATTATTCAATTAAAAAAAGATGTTCAAAAATATAAGGATAATGATACTAGATTAGGGAAATTATTAGAAATGGCAACAGATAAAGATTTGCAAATGAATTTAGAAATTGAAAATTTAAAAAAATTGTTATTTAAATATGGAATTGATTATAATGATAAAATTAGTATATCTGATGAATATGATATTTTAGAAAAATCAAAATTATTGAAAACTATTGCGAAGCAACGTGATTTAATATCAAAAATTTCCTTTTTAAATACACCTAAAGAAAAAGGTAAATTTAACGAATTTTTCAATAGTGATAACTTACATTTACCCAATTTATCTTCAAGTATTAATAATTCATATTATAATCGTATAGAAAATTTATTTGATATATGTGAAACACCACTTTCATCGTCTGCTAATAATAATAGCTATCAATATCAACATATACTAGAATATTTGAATTTTTCTTAGGCTTTTCTAACTAATAATAATGATAATAATAATAACAACATATGAATACAATTAATAAAATACAAAAAAAAAAAATTACAAATAGTGAGAAATGAAAAGAAAGGAAAAAATATAAAGAAAAAAGAAAAAGGAAAAAGAAAACAAAGCAAAATAAAGTATTAAAACATGAACTATATATACAAAATTCCACTCCCCACTTCTCACTTTTTTAATTAACAAAACCATTGATTTTACGTGGCCATTTCCTAGCTAAATCAATTTTGTGTTTTGGATAAAAAATTTCTAAAATACCCAATATGAGAAAATCTGTAACAATACAGAGTAAGAAAAGTATACCAGCCCAAGAACCTGAATTATAGAATTTAATAAGTTTATTAATTAAGAATGTATTATTTTGTTTGTATACATCATCATATACTTTTTCAGTTCTCATTGCAACATCTGCCCAGCCATACATTTTTTTAATATCTGAATGGAAACATGAAGTATCAATTTTATTATTTTTTAATTTACAAACAGCTGAATTAACAGCTTCAACTAATGAATCTTCATCAGGGTCAGTAAAAATTGTCATTTTACTAGGTAAAACTTCAGGTATACCACCAACATTTGTTGTAACAACTAATAAACCACATGAAGCAGCTTCAACTAAAACAGTTCCAAAAGCTTCAGTTAATGAAGGATGTAGATAAATTTGACCTTGAATCATAACATCCCTAACTTGTTCATGTCTAATACTACCAATTAATTCAACTCTATCTTGTAATTGAAATCTTTCACGCATTTGTTCAAGATCAATAAACTTGGGTCCATCACCAGCTATTAAAAATGAAATATCTGATCTATTAGAACAAATTCTTGGTATAATTGCAGTAAGTAAATCTGCACCTTTATTTTGAAATAATCTTGAAATAACAACAACTGTAATTTTATTTAATGAAGGTTTAATTATTGCAGGTTTAAAATCTTCATGAACAACAGCATTTGGTATAACACTAACCATTGATGGATTTAATGATGCCCTTAAAACAGTATTTTCTTTACATGTATGAGAAACACAAATAACATGACCAATATCAAGCAATGTAAATTTTAAAAGTTTATTATGTATAATTGAAGCAACATCAGCAAATCCAAATAATGAATGATCTGTAAATACTGTTTTTAATCCCATAGTATTAGCATGTACTATACCTTCATGACAAAGTGATGAACAACTACCATGTCCATGAACTATATCAATTGCTTCCCTAATAAAAATTTGTCTTAATATAGGGAATGCCGAGAAAACTGTTGGGAATGTTGATTGCCTATAAAAAACAGCTGCTGGTATATAATAAACTTTTAAACCATTTGTCAATATCCTAATTCCTTGTCTATCACCATATGAATGTGTTATAATAATAACACTATGATTTCTAGCAATAAGATTTTGAGCAAGATGATAAATATGAAGTTCAACACCACCTGGTTGTGGATAAAAAAAGTCTGAAACTAAGGCAATATTATAAGTTTTCCTCTTGTTCATTTTTTTTCGATATTATAACATAACAACACCTACAATCACTGTAAACTGCCAATTAACTATAGTGGTTGCAATTAGCCATAGAATAGATTGCATAAATTCAAACATGCTTCAAACCAGCAGCATCCACCTCATCCACCTCATCCCCCCGCCTATTTCTTAACGCGAGCCTAATCAGGAAGATTCAGAAATTATCACGTAATCAAATATTTCCGGGTAAATCATTTGATGTTTAAAGGAATCTTTTGATGGTTTGTTCAAATTAGGTATTTTCTGGTGGAGATTTACAGTCAATGATAAAAAGGGAGGGGGGGAATGGGAGGGATTTGAAAATTGTTGATTGTTTTTTTTGGTCATCAACGTGGATGTGTAATTTTTGATTTATTTAATTATTTAAAATGTTTTGCTTTATCTGTATCCAATTTTTAAGATTTTGTCCTTATTAAAAGCTTTTCATTCTCTTATAGATTCACACTGAATTTGATGGTTAATCAACAGATGATCTCTAGTGATAGTGTAGAGTTGCATCAGAATTGACAGATTAACCGAAAAAAAAAAAAAAAAAAAAAAAAAAGCAGTTGTAGTAGTAGTAGTGAACAATCATTATTATTATCATTATTTACTTGTCTTGACAGTTTAATCTATCTTAAAATTGTATTATTACGTCATATTTGTATAGAAACCCGTACACACAAATTTTATTCGCGCCCTTTTTTTTTTTTTTTTTCTTTGTTTCTTTTTGATGGCAATCGGAAGTAGTAGGAGGCTTTTCAAGTCAATCATGAATTTGGAGTGTTTGGTTTGTTTGCTATTATTTGTAGTTGAAAATAGAGGGGAAAAACTTATAGTTGGGTGTTTGTATTATCTTACAAAATACTAATTGTTAAAGAAATAAAATAATAGGATATTAGAACAATTGTGATGCCGTCACATAATTATTCAACATTACCAACCAGTGAGTTTAATTTACAATCAGATGATGATGTTGATATTCAAAATAGTGCTCATAATGATTCAACAGATATACCCGATCTTCCACCAGCTTATGATCCATCAGGATTTCAAGAATTTGAATTGGATGATGATATAAGGGAAGATGAAGGACCAAAATGTTTCCGTTTAAAATTTACACAAAATTTTAAACAACACATAGTCCAACCAATTAATAATGCATTAGATCCAGTATATCAATTTTATTGTTATGCAAATGCAAAATTTGAATTTTATATATCTAAAATGGGTAACCCACTTATAATTAAACGTGTTCTTTATATTATAACTATTGCATTAATATTATATTTTGCTTCACTTTCAGGTTTAAATTCAGATGGTGTTGTTGGTGCACATTCAGATTTTATGGATCCATTTAAATTATTAAAATTTGTTGATTTATCAGTTAGTCCAAGTAGATTGGAAGAAAATTTAGAATATTTATCTTCTATGCCTCATTTATCAGGTACAGCTGGTGATTTAGCCTTATCAAGATATTTTGAAGAATTATTGATTAAAGGTTCATTAATTCCAAATCCTGATATTATTTTTGAATCATTTACTAATTACCCTTTGAATCCAAAAGTTCAACTTTTAAATAATGATGAAATTTTAATTGATTGTGATTTAAAGGAAAATTTTAATGGTGAAATTGAAAATGATTTTTACAAATTTGCATTTAATCCTGGTTCACAAGATATGACTTCAAGGGGTAAATTAATCTATGTTAATTATGGTACATTATCAGATTATAAATTATTGGAAGATAAATCAATAAATTTTAAAGATTCAATTTTATTGATTAAATATGGTGGTATTTATCCAGCTTTTAAGAAATTAAAATATGCTCAAGAAAAAGGTGCTCTTGGTGTTTTATTTATTAGTGATCCAGAATTAGATAATTATTATAATTTAGAATCAATTCAAAGAGAGCCAGTATCATTTACTGATGAATTTCCTGGTAATGTATTAAGTTCTATTGATTCAATAGGTGGTATGATTGATCATTCAGATAATTTTAAACAAAAATTGGAATCTTCAAAGGCTCATCCATTGATTCCATCTATTCCAATTAAATGGAAAGACTTTATTGCTATAATGAATCAAATTTCTAATCAAGGTATTAGAATTGAAGAATGGGATATTGAAATTAATGGTATAAATATACCAATTTGGACAGGTGAAAATTATGAAATTTTATTGGAAAATAATTTAAACACAAGACCTTTTAAAGAATCTTGGAATATTATTGGTAAATTAGAAGCTAAAGAGCAAGAAACTTTTTCAATTATAATAGGTGCTTCAAGGGATACAATGTGTTATGGTGCAATCGAAAGTTCAGGTTCTGCAATTTTATTAGAATTAATGAATATTTTCAGTGAAATGTCATCTTCATTATCATGGAATCCATTAAGACAAATTTATTTTGTTTCATATTCTGGATCTAAATATAATTTAGCAGGTTCATCCAATTTTATGAATAAATATCCTGATTTTTTTAGGAGGAATGCATACGCTTACATTGATTTAGAAGATATTATTCAGGGTTATAAATCAAATAATATACTTGAAATATCAACAGATCCATTATTTGAATCTTTAATTAGGAATGCGGTCAATGACATTATAAATTTAAATTCAACAAATTCAAACATTAATATAGATACAGACAATTTAAATGATATTAAATACAATATCAATCCAAATTCTAATTCATTTCCATTAATTGAGCGTCATAATATTGG
>JAJMES010000224.1:0-53650 GCA_030574275.1 Pichia sporocuriosa
TATTATTCCCACTTGCACTGTCACTATTGTATTTGATTGAATTGTTAACTATTATATCATATTTTTCCCAAATACCCTTATATGACCAAATTATTATAATTGAATCATTATCCGACCAACCTAAGGTTCCCACGTCATTAATGATATCATTATCATTTCCAACATTTTTTGAAACAAAACTCCATGTACTTTTAAAATAATTTGGAAATAATGGGAAGTTTTTTAAAATATGAGTTTTATTTTCCTCTTGAATTTCAGTACCAAATACGTGAAATACATGTAATGTATTCTTATCACTCAAAACGGCCAATTTTGAGCCATTAGGTGAAAACTTCATATCAGTAATAATTGCACTATCCAATCCTCTTCTAAATTCATATAATAATGAAAATTTTTTTGTATCATGTACTCTTATAATTGTGCCCAATTCAGATGCACTTGCAACTAAATTTCCTGATGGTGATAGGCAAACAAATTTAATTGGATTTTTATGTGCTTTAATCAATGAAACACTTTTACGATCTGTATTATTAGTAATGCCAATACCATTAAGTTTACCAATTCCGACATAATTGCTTGAAATATCAACTATGTGTAGTTGTCCATATATCCTCCCGGGAAAAACAAGTATTGATGAATTCTCTGTAATTGCAAGATCAGAAATGCCAAGTTCATTATCAATTGTTTCAAATTTTGAGATTAATTCAGGCGTAATCTTAAAAGAATAGACTAGAACTAAATTTTTTAAAATTACAACAATATGCGTCCTCGATAAATGTATGTTTAAAATCGGTGTTTTAAATTCAAGTGTAATTGAATTTTTCTTCTTTAAATCATCCCAGATGCATAGTTTATTTAATGGAAATTTAGGTTTCCTACCACCACCAACTAGGGCAACATAATTTGTTTTATATAACATCTTAACTATACCTATACCCGAATTATTATTGTCTTTATTTTCATGCCCTGTAACGTTTTTGAAGTTTCTCTCCATTTTTAATTCCATTGGATCAGTTGAATAAACCTGAAATCCTTTTTCTGAACATATCGCAAAACATGATTGATCCTGGTTGAATGCTATATTTAGGAGTTTTGGTTCTTTTGATCTTATCACCTTTTGCAGTGTTTTTTGTGTATTCATTATTATTTCAACAAATATTAATATTCTTATTAACTTTAAAATAGAGTGATATAAATTGAAATCAAGTAATACGTAAAAATTGTTACCATGCCTTGCTTACACCTATTGATAATAGGGCGGAACGCACGACATCACCAATTTGCGGAACATGAATTTCTCATGGCTTCTTCACTCTCCCCTTATTATTATTACCATTATTATTACTACTACTATTATATATTTATTCACGATTTGTTTTCAGAAACAACACTTGAATAATAAAAAAAACTCGTATGTCTGAACCATTGTCCAAATATGATGGTCAGGTCCATGCACCTGTTGGGGTATACCCAATGAATTGGGATTCAAATGCATACCAATCAAATAAAACTATTCATAAGGTAAACAATGAGGATGAAAATATATACCCGGATTTTAAAGTATGGAAACAACTAGAGGAAGACGATTTGATAATGAAAACGCATTTGCAACAAGGTTATATGGAACCACAATTTGTTAAACATGAAGATCAATCTGGAAGACAGCTAGTTACTGAATTATTAAATAGATCGAGTTCGCAGACACAATTGACTCCACAACAGAGGGATAATAAATTAGATTTAATGGGTCAGATTTTTGTCAATGCAATGTATAAAAGAAGGGTTTTTAATAACATTAGAAGTAAAGGTACATATAAGCCACCACCTAGAGTTACATTGACTGAACATAAAAAGGAAGTTTGGTTACAAAAATTAGCCAATCCGAATATATCGTTGAAGGAGTTATCAAGAGCTGTTCCACATGGATTGAGGAATAAAGTTTTACTAGAGCAATGTTTAAATCATAAAATACCAACAACAAGAGCAATTTGGCTTATAAAATGTGTTTCAGCAAATGAACAACGTCAATTGAAGAGAAAATCGATAAATATAAATAAATGGGTGACTGAGTGGACTGAGCAAATAACTTCCTTTTTTGAAAATATCATTGAAAATTGTTTTAATAAAGATATTCCCAAAAACGTATGGAAATTTAGATTGAATTATACAATAGAATTAGTTGTTAATTTATACTCGGAAGATCTAATGAATAGAATTACCTTTTTAACTTGGATTGTAAGATATTCTTCAAATGTGGTAAATAAAGCAATTTCATTTGTCGATTTAAAACCAATTTTAATACATCAAATGATAATTAAATTATTTTGGTTCAAAATCATCAAACTTGATTATCTCACAAAGGAGTTGAGTGAATGTATGTTATTAATTTTGATGAAAATAAATCAGCTTCCTAGATTGAATAAATTTGACTCATTAGCGCTAAAACTTTCAACTATATTTCAATATCTTATTAGGTATTTATTTTACTATAATTCAGATACATTTATTTTACCTTCAAATTGGAAAATTTTGAAACCATACTTGAAAAAAGTCTTAGACATGCATTTGTCACTTGTCAGCGATCAGTTTAAGTTGATGACATATAGAAATGAATCTTTGACAATTGATGAATTCGATTGTTTAGGCACAAATTTTAACGATTCTAAAAACCCGTCAATTCAAAATATTATACCGAATGATAAAATTTCATTAATTTTGAATAAATTGAATAATGCTGATATTGAAACGATATCCAATTTATCCAAATTAATATTTGAAGATTCGAATTCTTCAGAATTATTTAACTGGAAAGATCATTTAAGTACAATTTTTCAATGGTGCATTCAAAATATTAAGGATGATAAGATTAACTTCCAAAGAATCATCTTAATTTGTTCAATTTTACAATTTAGACAATCACAATTACTTCAATCAAAGTCCAAAAAATATAAGCAATTTAAAATAGATTTGGAATCAATAATTACAGAATTTGTTTATTCAATGTCTCAAATTTTAAATTATCAAAACAAGATTAATCCAAACGGGAATTTTTATACTGTTAATAATTTCCTACTTTTAATTTATAAACTTTATTCAAAGAGTTTTTTTGTTGTTTCATCATATTTAAGAAGATTAATTGCATCTGGTGTGATTTATTTATCAGAGCCTGATAGATCGTGTTATATTCATATTTTGATCTTAAATTCATTGCCTGATTTGAACGATTCAAACCTGAAAAGTATATTGAAAAGGTTGATTGATTCTACTGATTTAACGATTGAGAAATATGACTCAAAATTTTTTGAAGAATCTAAAATAAATTATATTGACTCAATATTTTCAAAATCTGATATTGATATCAATGAATTTAATATCCAATACAAATACGGAATACATATGATGTTAAACGATCCCATGCAATTCGGTAGAAAACTAGAATTAGATAATTATTTTTACACTCAATTTGTTAATAATTTGAAAGGTAACAATAAGTTAAGTTTAACTTATAAAAAACTCTTGGTGTTATATGAATCCTTTGGTTTAAGTTTTAATAACTTAACTCAATTTTTGATGTTAGTGATTGATTCATTAAATAAAGAAGAACCTAATCTTTTGATAGATGATAATTTAACATTTAAATTATTATTAAAGATGATTTTTTTTAATTTCAAATTATTACAATGCTCAATATATAATTTCAAATCTAATTTATGGGACCATCTTTTGTCAATATTGTCATTATGGATTGAGACTAATAAATACAATATTATTGAAAATTTAAATCAAATTTATTTACCTAAAAAACTTTTGAATTTTTTCAATAAAAATGTTGATAAAATAGAGACTGTAAAAATTGACAGTATATATCTTACACAAGAGGAATTATCAGAATTAGATGTTGCATCATATGAAAGGTTGTCCAATGCTGCAGAATATGTTCATTATGCAACATTAGCCATAACTAGATACTCAAATGCAATTAGGGGCGGTGAGGAGGGAGTCAACATTAATTTAATTATTAAATTTTTAAGAAGCTTACAGGAATGGAAATCCGAAGAATTTATGAAATGTGTTTGTGACTATGTTGTTAGATTTTTATTGCCAACTTTACAATTAGATTATGAATCAAGTTTGAAATTTATCATAAAATTAGTTATTGATGGATTCATTAATATTAAAAAAGTAGTTGAAATTTTTGAGAGCAAATCTTCAACAAGTGGACTATTTTCAACTGATAATAATAATATAAATTTATTTTGGGATATATTTTTTAATGATCAATTTCAATTAAATTTTAATGATCAATTTTTAAATTCCTTTGCAATATTTACATATTCAATTGACAATCCACATGAATATTACAAAATTTTATCGCAAATAATATATTCATTAGCTCAAAAGGCCAACGAGTGCCAACCTTCTGGAGATGGAATTGTTGATGTTGTTGACAATGATTCGAAAATTTCAGTTAATGTAAATCTTGGAGTTGATCCTGTTGATGTTGGAGTTGGAGTTGATCCATCAGTTGGGGTTGGGGTTGGGGTTGATGTTATGGACTCATTCCGTGATTTGACTGCTGTGCATCGAATGGAAACAACTCAACAAGAAGATCAATTTCCATTAATTCAAAAAGATTTATTGAATGATAAAGTTATTAATTCATTTTGGGAACTCGTTTCGTCCCATATGAATTTGTTTGTTGAATTTTTTTATATTTCCTTTAATGAACATAACAATATTGATTTTTTTGATTTAAGGAAAATTATTTTCAATAGATTGTTAAATATTGAAAATGAAGAAATTATTGATGAGATTTCAATTGTCAAACATTTAAACTATTTTAATTTAACAATTTTACAATGGATTTTCACTGATGTTATGAAAGAAAAATATTATGATAAAATAAATTCAATAGAAACACCTATAAGTTTTGTAGATTTAATTGAAAAAATCTTGAATACTGCAGGAAAGGATAATAAAAACTTCAAATTAATCGGTGAATTATTCGTTTATTTACCAGATATTTATAAACGCAAAGTTTTATCAGCATGTGAAGAAATTTATCTTAATAATGAAACATTTCCTACTGTAATATTAGATAGTGTTAATGTTACACCTTTGTTGAATTGCATTATATCTAGTAGTAGTTCAAGACTTCAAAATAATAATTATAAAGATTTAAAATTAGAGATGAGTGATGAGCTTGTATTTTCATTAAATTCAGCCTTGGAAAAGTTGATTAGCACATGCCATAATTTAGATCATCATAAGAAGAGATTGAAAAATAGAGTCAAAATTTTAGGAGAATTAGAATTTGGTATTAAAATGATATCTAAAATAATTTTATTACACAAGTATTTTTTAGTTGATTTAATTTTAAAACGTTCAATCAATTTACAAAGGGATGTTTTACTCATAAATTTAGTAAAATTGTTCAATCATAAAGTTTTAACAAAAAATCCCAAATTGAAGAATTTATTATATGATGTTATAATTTCTATTAAAGTTATTATTTCTGAATCTATTACGCAACAATATGAAAGGAACCAACCAATATCTTTATTATCAGCTGAAGGTGGAAATACAATTTCAAGTGTAAAATATAATTCAACATCAACCACAACATGGCTTGGTAAAGTTACACCAAATACGGGTACATTTATTTCACCAATTAATTCTCCCAAACCTAGTGGTAATATAAACTCAACAAGAATGATTGGCTCTCCAAGCTTTAATTCATTTTTCACCGCTAAGAATAATATCAATAATAATAATACAGTTAATCAGAATACAAATATAAATTTGGATAAATCTGGAATGTCAGATGACAAGCCCATGACTTCTGATGAAATTGGTAATATGAATAGCAATGATAAGATTACAAATTTGAATACTTCGAATATTATAATTAATAATAATATCTCTGGAGTTGCTAATAATCAAACAAGAAATTCATATATTGTTATGCCTAATATTCTCAACATTAAACCACCAAGTTATAATAACAATTTAAAGAATTTACTGAGTATGTTTGATTTAGAAGATACTATACCGGATAAAGAGGTAAGATTATACACTGTTAATAGGAATTGGGATGGAAGTATCAATGAAGATGAAGTAATTTCCAAATACATTAATAAGTCATTTGAAATGATCGAAGATTCTTGTCCAAGAAATGCATATGATGATTGTGCCATTGCATTACAATTATTTGGAGTTTCAGTTAACCAAGAAAATCCTAAATAAATTTGTACCAACTTCGAATTTTATATAGAATGAGTGAAACCTTCCGTAATATCCACTTTCGAATTCTGTATATAAATATGAGATATAAGAATATATTCTCGAGAACGTCTGCCAATACTAAACCAGAGAACCAGAGCACTGGTTTAATATGGGGGTATCTAGGCAGCGATGTGTTCATATATCCCAAATAGTAAAAAAAAATTCAAGCCGCGAATGAATAGGGAGGCTGGTTATTTGATAAAAATAGAAAGATCGGCAGAGAGTTTGTTTGACAATAGTTTTAGAGTGCTATCTATATAGTGTATACGTCAAATTGTTTTTGTTTTTATTTGGAAGGCTTGCAACTGTGTTTTTATTTAGAAGGCTTGTGATTATGTTTCTCTGTAGGCTTTGTTTAGTTTGGTTGATTTAAGCGGATTCTCTATCTCATGTTCGTTTTTATTTTTCTTTCTTGATGGGAAATACACTGATATAAAATGAACCTTAAATGTCATTAGTAGATCCTTCCTTCGTTTATGTAGTCTGGTTGTAATACTTTTTTTTTATTTTAGTATTAAAAAACAGAAATATTTTAAATAACAAAACAGAACTTAGACAAAATGTCAATTACTAAACATAACAGTATTTATTTAACACTTTTATTAGCACAACTTGTTTCATTTGCATGTGCTGACCAAACCACGACTTACGTTCAAAATAATGGAAGTCTTGATGGTTATTATGAAGATAGTGAAGATAGTTATGATGATGATAGCAGTTCAACATCAGCATATGTGGACACCTTTTCAACCGAAAGTTTAGATGATGATGAAGAAACAACTTCTTATTTTTATGAAACAACTACTTCTAAAGGTAAATCCTCAATTACTACAAATCCAAATTTAGTTACAGCATCACCAGTATCATCATCAACAACTGTGTGGTGGACACCAGAGTCGACTTCATCAGAAAGCTACCCTACCGAGTCAAGTTCCACATCTATTCCACGGGTAACAACTACTAGTTCAACTTCATCTTTAGAAACAAGCGAAAATGAATCCACAGAAGCAGTAAGTGGTGGTTGTCAAACCGAATGGGGTCAATGTGGTGGTTCAGGATATACAGGTGTTTCCTGTTGTGAAGCTGGATTTACATGTGTTTCTGCAAATACATACTGGGCACGTTGTATTGCTGCCACTACACTTGGCTCCAATGCAGTAACTAAATCAACTACAACAAGTTCTGCAGGATCATCCATCAAAACTACAACGAAAATTGCTATTATCAGTTATACAAGTGCAACAACATCATATGATTACAGTACCAATGTTAAAGATGAGACAATCGTGACGGTAAATAGTAAGGGTAGTAAATTGACAACAGTTGTTAGAAGTACATCTGTTGCAAGTGTTGTTAAGGGTGTCAGTTCTGTCGTTGCCGTTTCTACCTCTACAAATGGCGGTGTACAAATAAATAACGGTTATATTGCACCATTAGCACTTTGTTTTGGTCTCTTTTTGATATAATAGATGTATATTAATAGTTTAAATAGAACCCTGTATATTATAAATTAAAAATAAAAAAAAAATCAAATAATCATGTTAATATAAAAAAAAAAAATAAATGCTGAAATTTGTTCAGTTCTTACCAAATGAAACAATTAAAACCCTGAAAAGAAAAAGAAAAGAAACAAAATTTTTTTTTCTCCCTTGAAAAAAAAAAGTATAAAAGGAAGCGAATTTTTCCCTTTCTTTTTTTTTCTTCATTACTTCTTCTTCTTTTCTTCATTTTTTTTTCATTTTAATTTAACAATCAACCCCCATGGCACTAATATGTACTGGCTAGTACATTGTCTCGTATGATGTATTTTAGTTCATGTTACCTTTGTGTGACCACAGTACATGGTGTTGCATGCACGTCGGTCCTAGTGAAGCTAGCATTTTTTTATCATTTAAAACTTGTCCATCGAAAGATGTTGATCAGTTTTTATCGATAGTTTAAATAATTAATGCAGGGTATGCTCGATCGAGGAGTTGTAAATTAATTGTCATTGGATGATTATCGTATTACGAGTGAAATTTTTAAATTCATTTGTAAATCTGATAATTTGAATTCTTAAACTAAGATACTGTTTAATTGAGTTTGTTATTGGTAGGTTTTCATACTTTGTACAAGGCGGTATATTCCTATTCTCTGCGAATGTTCCTTGTGGACAGTGATCGTTTGGGAAACAACCATATCGCATACATGGTTTACACTTTTTTTTATAAATGTAGTTTTTGTTTCTCTATCTTATTATTGTAGATAAACTTTTTTTTTTTGTTTTTTCTTTAACACCAAGATAATTTTTTTTTCTGTTAATGAAAATAATAATAAAGAACGAACTAAAGAAATAAATTATAAAAATAAATTAGGTATTTATTTAACAACAGCTTGAACTTGATTGATCTCCTGAAGTACCTTGCCTAACATCGACACTATCACCAGCTTGTGTTTGTTGAAATTCATCACCACTTTTCTCTAAAATGAGTTGTGATAAATTATAAAAAACTTGTGAAACATTTACACCAGTCTTTGCACTTGCTTCAATAAAAGGCACATTTAATTTTTCAGCCAACTGTTCACCTTGTTGGGTTGAAATTACACGTGATTCTTCTTCATCGCATTTGTTACCAACGATAATAACCTGTGCATCATCTTTTGCATGTTGTTGGACTGTTTTATACCAAGTTTCAACACGATCAAATGAATTTTGATCACATACATCATAGACTATAATGATACCCATTGCACCTCTATAATAAGCAGTTGTAATAGTTCTAAATCTTTCCTGACCTGCAGTATCCCAAATTTGTAATTTAATTTTTGTATTATTAATATCAATAGTTTTAATTTTGAAATCAATTCCAATAGTGGTGATAAATGATGGATTGAATTTATCATCAACAAATCTTAGCAATAAACATGATTTACCAACCCCAGAATCACCAACCATCAACAGTTTCATCGATTTATCAAATGCTTTACCTTTATTTGCTGACATATTGTTACTTTTTACTTTTTATATTTTTTATACTTCCTTTAATATTCCTTTTTCTTTGATTTCTTTCCTGTAATTTGTTTTTGTTCGTTGCCTATACTAATTTTTCTTTGTTTTTACCTACCCTCTTTTAGTAATACTCACCAAAAACAATGATACCAGTTCCAATAGTGTCAATGCCAACGAGATCAATGATTAATCGCCAGAACAAACAAATAAATGAGTAAACAATCAAACAATCAAACAAATGATTAAATTCGCCACAATACGTTTGGTGACAAACAATCGACTGTTTCTTGGCTACAATTTGATAGCCGGGTAACTCCAATTTCGTTTCTTTTTTTTTTTGATTTTTTGCTTTTTTTTTTGATTTTTCGATTTTTTTTTGTCATTTTGCCAATTTGGTGAGGGACAAACAAAAATTGTGGACGATTTATATGAGAAGATTATAGGTTTTATTTTTTTTTTATTTATATGTCCATGCAACTTAATTAATTCGTATACAACTACAATATAAAAATAAAAGAAACAAATAATGCCTACAGTTGCAGTTGATAAACAAGATCTTTTCGATCTTTTAGGTAAGAATTATACAACTAAAGAATTTGATGAATTATGTTTTGAATTTGGTATTGAATTAGATGAAGATACAACTGAAGATGTCAAAGGTACAGATGAAAGACCACAATTAAAAATTGAAATTGGTGCAAATAGATATGATATGCTTTGTATTGAAGGTATTGCACAAGCCTTAAATCAATATTTAGGTAGATGTGATCCACCAAATTATAGATTAGTTCCATCAAAACCTGAAACTTCTTTGACAATTAAAGAATCAACGATTGAAGTTAGACCTTATGCAGCTTCTGCAATTTTAAGAGGTATTAAATTTACTCAAAGATCTTATGATTCATTCATTGCATTACAAGATAAATTACATGCAAATTTATGTAGACAGAGAACTTTAGTTGCAATGGGTACTCACGATTTAGATACAATTAAAGGTCCATTTACTTATGAAGCTTTAAAACCAGAAGAAATTAAATTTACACCACTTAATCAAACAAAGGAAATGAATGGTATTGAATTAATGGAATTTTATAAAAATGATAAGAATTTAGGTAAATATTTACATATTATTGAAGATTCACCTGTTTATCCAGTTATTTTAGATTCAAATAGAAATGTTTGTTCTTTACCACCAATTATCAATTCAAATAAATCAAAAATTACATTAGAAACTAAAAACGTTTTCTTAGATGTTACTGGTACTGATAAAACAAAAGTTGAAATTGTTATTAATCAATTAGTTGCAATGTTTTCTCGTTATTGTGAAGAAACTTTTACTATTGAACCAGTTGAAATCATTTCTGAACATAATAATCAATCTCGTATTTGTCCAAACTTAACTGAACGTTCATTAGAAGTTGAAACAGATTACATTAATTCAATTTTAGCATTAGATCTTTCAAATGAAAAAATTTGTTCTTTATTGTCAAAAATGTCATTAAATGCAAGTACTTCCGAAATAAATGAAAAATTAATCAATGTTAAAATTCCAATTACTCGTCCTGATGTCCTTCATGCTTGTGATGTTATGGAAGATTGTGCAATTTCTTATGGTTATGATAACTTAATTAAAACATATCCAAAATCTGTTGCAACAACTGCTTATCCTTTACCAATTAATAAAGTTGGTGATATTTTAAGAACTGCAAGTGCTCAAGCTGGATGGTTAGAAGTTTTACCACTTACCCTTTGTTCTCATAATGAAAATTTTGCATATTTATTAGATAATGATGATTCTTTAGCAGTTAAATTGGAAAATCCAAAAACCATCGAATACGAAGTTGTTCGTACTTCTTTAGTGCCAGGTATTTTAAAAACAATTAAAGAAAACAAAAATCATGCTTTACCAATTAAAGTTTTTGAATCTGGTGATATAGTCTTTAAAGTGCCCGAACTTGAACGCGGTGCTAAAAATCAAAGAAATTGGTGTGCTGCTTATGCTGGTAAAAAATCTGGTTTTGAATATGTTCAAGGTTTATTGACTAAAATTATGCAAACAATGCGTGTTCCTTGGTTAGAAAAACAAGATCAAGATAAAAAACTAAGAGGTTTTTGGACTGAAGGTTCAGATGAAAAGAAAATGTTTTTCCCAGGTAGAGGAGCTGCAATTTACTTCCGTGCCACTCCTGATGATAAAGCTGTTAAAATTGGTCATCTTGGTGTTTTACATCCTGAAGTTTTAGCAAACTTTGAAATACCTTTTGCTTTATCCATTGTTGAAATCAATGCTGAAGTTTTCTTGTAAGTTAATTTTTTATAATAGATTAATAGATGAAATAAATTAATTGATTAATTTATTTAAATTTGTTTAATTTTTTTTAATTTCTTTCTTTTTTTTATTTTTAATTCATTCCTTTATTAGACTGATATATTTACATATTATTTATCTAAGTATGCATCTAGTATAATTAACTAATAAATTGAATATCTACACTATTCGAAACTAAATTGTATATGACTTTCATCTACTGGGAATTCACCTTCATCCCCATAATCTATACCTGTAACAGGTCCATATCCCGGCTTATCCTTCTGCTCTTCATAAATCTTCTTTTCAATAGCTTCGATATCATCGTCATAAAAAACTTGTACACCATTCTCATCGCTTATCTCATAATCACCAAAATCTACAAATTTAAAATCATTTAAATCAGTCCCTGTCTCAGTCTCAGCGTTTTTGTTACCATTTGAAAGTTTCTCTTTTCTCATTTTATCTTCAAGCTCCATTGGAAACTCCTCCAGTTCTTGTGGTGTTTTCTTATAAACTGGTTGGAAAAGACCGAGATTCACGACCGGAGATTTGACTCCGCTTGTGGAATTACTTGATCTTCTTGATCCATGAGAACCGATTCTGAACTGCCTTAATTGACCTTGCCCCTGTGCATTTCCTTGTAATTGTGGGGGATATTTCTTTTCTGAATTGGTGGAAGGTTCAACAAGTTGAATCAAACTTGCCCGTTTTTTAAGACCACACTGACCTAGATTAGTTTCAGGTTTAGATGTTGTTTTTTCGGTCTTATTTGTGAGATTAAATGTAACTCCAGTTGAATTAGAGTCACTTTCATGAGAATTTTTCTTCAAATTTTTTCCCATATCATCAACATCTGATATACCACGCCTGTTACTATCATCATCTATTAACTCTGATTTCATATTACTATCATTTGTACTATGTTTATTTTCATAATTTTTTCCATCAGAACTTTTCTTTTTTTCGATCTTTTTAGCTTCCCTTTCAATATTTTCAATTTCTTTCTTCAATGCCTCGACATTAAACATCCCATTCTTAGTATCATCATTATCACAAACAACATTACCATCATGATCAGTATCACATTCTCCATCACCTGCATCCTTACTTTTTTTACTATTTTCCGATTCCTTTTCTCCTTCTTCGTACATTTCCCACCACTCTTTATTTTTCTTCCCAAAAAATTTATTGTACCATGTTTTCCTCTTTTTAGTATGTTGTGCTTTCTCGAAATCACTTAATAACTTACGTTGTCTTTCTTCTTCTTCCGGATTAGGTTGCTCAATTTCCACAAACTGATCGTCTAAAACTTCCCAGCCTGCCATTCTCAATAATTTGGGCATAGCTTCCCTATACTGCATATGGCCTTTAACAAATTCAGAACAATTAAAATTCTCAACCTCATATTTTTCTTCATTTATTGGCGAAAGACCAGCAATACTTCGCAATCCACCTGACGTTGCTCTAAATAAATAACCCAAAATCCAATCTTGTTTAACATATCCATTAACAAATCTTCCACTGACAACCGATCTGACTTGGGCCATTTCATCTTCATTGATAACAATAGGTGATCCAAAAAGATAAACATTTTCAATGATCCCATAGTCACCACTTTTGGCTAAACTTAATAAGCAGCTGTATATTAGTCTTGCACCTAAACTGAATCCGACGAGTGTTATTGGACGGACACCCAAGTTTTTTCTTCTAAGAGTATCAGCTAAAACCTTACCACTTCTCCAAGCACGATCTAATGAATTATTCCATGGGTTATCCAATAAATAACCCAATTTTGATAGCATCATTGGCAATTGTAGGCCTGCCATAAGAGTAATTAAAAGTGTGCTACCTAAAATTTGTTGGATACTTTGGGTCAAAATTTCATTTGCTAAAATACTAATTGTCTGACCCATACTTGTCAACATCTCAGGTTCCCATAATAATGAATACAAATCACCCATAACTTGATCAACTGTCGAAAATGGTAACCTCACATCATCCATTGTACCCGACATCCAACCGGAAACTGTTATAATTAAATTGACACGTCTATTATTATGGAGTGGAATAAATTCAAAAGTTTTAACAGATCCAACTCTATGTGACATTGCATTTTTACCAGCACGCATACCCGACATTACACCGGTTGTTGTAATAATAGCCGTTCCAGCGGTACCAGCAAGGAATCCCGATGTACCACCGATACCAACCGTTGTTAAACCTGCGGCAATACCAGCACCAATAACTGGAGCAAGAGCACCGGCACTTAATCCAATAACTAAACCACCAGCAGCAGTTGCTAATGCAATTTTGACAATTTTTTGGTTACGTTGCCTTTTTTTATGTTCTTTAAGAATATCTGATTCATCCCATTTTTGATTGTTATTAATAATTTCAAATGTTTCATCAATTTCTAAAGATTCAGTTATACGTCTCTCAAATTGATAAATCTCAAGATTTGAAATTTTTATTGCTTCAGCAAAATTTAATAATAAAGTACGTGATCTAGCATCATAAACAGAAGATTCAAGCAAAATTAAAAATAAATCACAAATCAAAGTCCATTTAATATCAATCTCAATTGTTTCAGAATTTTCTAATTGATTTAAATCCATATTGATCAATTGGATGTCGTTATCTGCTTTATTATCATTTAGATGATTTTCAATTGAAACATTGGAATTAAACCATTTAGTTAAATCATTTGTTTCAACACCATGACAACTTAAATTTTCAATCATTTTAACCTCTTGATCGTTTTTAATATCTAAATGTTCATATAATGCATTCATTACATTCATTGACCATCTCATAAACGAACGATGACTTACAGATAATTTTTTCAATATTTTTGTTGTACCTGAACCTCTTACAGTAATTAAATTAGTTGTCAATTGGACAATAATTAACTTTACCAATGCAGCATATGCAATTTTCTGTGAATCGTTAAGCATAGTTTTAGTTGACATCATTTGGATCGATGGATTTAATTCATTATCATCATGCCCCTCATTATTAAAAATTTCATCGAAATTATCAGTATTCATAAAATCATTAGTAGTTTCAGAGATTGTGTCAACTGAACTATTAAAATTTGATGATGCATTATGTAATTTCCTAAGATTTGAATTTTCATTTTGGAATAAGAAATCAAATTTTTTATCCATTTCTCCGAATTTCTTTGCTTGCTCTTCTTCATCGATACGAGTATAGCCTTGCTTTGTATTATCATTACTTACTAAATGAGCCCTCTGATATTTTTCTCTCAGTTGTTCTTCCTTTTCATCACGACCAATTTTAACACCAGCAGTAATTGCAACTACTTTCTTACCTACATTTGCCCCTGTTTTAGTAATTTTTTGTAATTGTGTTTTCTTTTTATTTGGTTTCTCCACTGTTTTTGCAGTATTCTCTTGTGTAATATCATTTTGACTATGAACAAAAAAATCTAATTTTTCACCTTTATTATTATAAATATCACCATAATCTAATTGTGTGTCAATTTCTTTCCACTCATCATCAGAAGCACTATCATCATCAATATCCAGCTCTTTCTGTTTGATCTTTTTCGATGGAGATGGTAAAGATGTTGACTGTTGTTCACATTCGTTATCTCTGAGAATAATATCATTCTTAGAATCTTGATTTTTAATGTAATTTGCCTCAATTTCGGCAAAATTATGATCAACCATCTTAACAGACTCTTTTTTCGAATAACGTGGCTGATCATATTGATATTCTATAAAATCATTATCAGTTCCAATGAATGGATTATCATCACAGGTACCATCATCCAAATCAAAGGAATCACTGGAATTTGCTTGATCGATACTTGAAACAATCATTTCGTCACTTAATGGTGGAATATTCAAAACAGGATGACCTCTTTCAATTAATTGCGTATCTCGAAGTATACTATTGTGTAGTTTGCCATGCGATTCAATATTACTATAATTTTTATCATTAGTATCTTCGGTAGATACCATTTTTAAAAATTTAGTTTTAATAAATTCTCCAATGTTAAAAACTTTACCTTTAATTGATGTATATAAATCAACAAAATTATATTATAACTATAATGTAAACATATCTGGTGTATAGATTAATACAGTGGGCATCGACCGATAGACCGCATAATAGAAAATTTCAATGCGATTTTTCTAACGTAAGCAAAGTAGTTAATTAGAATACACTTTTTTATGCAGTTGTGCTAATTACGACAGTAGTTAAGATATCTTGTCTAATCTCAAGATAATATTTGATGCATTGAGCTCTTAGTTTATTGAAGTTCATAACATACAAAACTATACGAAGCCAGCTATATTGATAGTACAAAGAAAATTGAACACCATTTTGCAATAAATTATCGCAATACTTAACATAAACGTGTCACTCTGGTTCAAATTAGGAATCTTTCCCGAGATTCTGAGATTGTTCAAAAATGAAAATCGGCAAAAAATGGAAAAATTCAAATTTTGGAAAAAAACAATTTTTTTTTTCAAAATCGATAAAAATTAAAGAAAAAAAATTTGAAATAAAAAAAGTGGTGTAAGGATGCGTAGATATAATAAAAGTTATTTATGTTTTCTTTTGTTGCCTGAATAAACTGCTATTATCTTCTGATGGTTTAAACTTAATAAATACTATCTAAAGTTACGAGTAAAATATATCAATAAAGCAGAGAAACCGATGATAGAAATATATTAGAAAAGATTTGTTTAGAAAAGAATACAAGAAGAGTCTTTAATTAAAGATTTTTGTTTATAAAATATACAAGCAAAGCTAATTAGAGCACATTTATTCTTCGTCTTCTTCTTCTTCATCAACTGAAGTAGAGTAGAATTGTAATTTGTATTCGTTCTTCTTAACAGAGATGAATCTGATCCAGTCTCTGATTTGGTTCTTCTTTAAGTATCTCTTTGTTAAGTATTTTAAGTACTTACCAGAGAATTTGGTGGAAGAAACAACGACAACATTGGTACCTTCAGTAGAAACTGAGATTAATTCACCTAAGTTACCGAGGTGACCATCAACCTTAATGTGTTCAACTAAGTATTTAACGTAGGATTCTGGGTCGAAAACACCGTTTTCAGTTGGAGTAGCACAGTCAACGACGAATTTCTTGGTAACTTTTTCAGTTTTCTTGGTCTAAAGAAATAAAAAAAATATTATTTTAAAATTATTAAATGGTTAGTAAAACAAACAATAGATGATGGTTGTTTATTTTTATTTTACAACGTTTTTACAGAATGCTTACATGTTTAAATTTTCTAAAGACCAAAGTCTGTTAATTCTCTTAAATAAGAAAATAAACAGAGGTGTAAACTAAGAACAACAAAGACAAAAGCTAAGATGACTTAATTACAGGCTTTAAAATAAACAGCAGAAGAAAGGATTGATACTAATCAAACCACTCTCTGGCATTCTATTAAAGACTTTGTAAAAATAAAATAAAAAAAATAGAAAAACAGAATTCAGTATTTTCCCTTAACTTAATACATACAATTGGAGCCATTTTGTAATATACTTTTAAACTTGTTCAAAAAAGAAAATTTAAATAATAAAAAGAATTGCAAAAACGGATGAGTACTGTAGTGAGTGAAATATGTAAAGATATTCGAGTCCTTTTATATAGATTTTTTTTTGTAATTTTTTTTCATAGAAATGCAAAGTGAAAAATTTGCGAGAAAAATTAAAAATTGAGAAAAAAAGAGTAAACAACAAGCTAAAACCCTTATTCTGCGCACGTGCTTTTGTAAAGATTTTTTTTTCAGATTGAGGGTTTTTTTTATTTATTTTCGTTGCGTAGTTTTATCCTGATTAATTTTAAATCTTTTAGTTATATGAAAGCGTATACAATAAGGCGTTATTTAAAAAAAAGAACAAAGCGAAGCCCAGTTGTAGTCATTGGATTAGAATTCACAAAAATGAACAAAAAACAGTAAAATGAAAAGTAAAAGAGCAACTCAAAATCACCACCCAGTGGAGAAATAAAAGAAATGAAAACAACATAAACTAAAGAACATACTGTAAACTATGATTTCGCCTAATAAATAATAGCCCGGTAAAATAGCACAAAAATTTAAATATTATTCTTTTTTTATTGTTATTCTTTTTGATCATCAGTTTTTTTGGACTATTAAAAAACTGAATCTTGATGTTGATTATACTTAAATTTAAAATGTAACAAAATTTTTTAAACTTTTATTTCATTTTAATCAAAGTAAAGAAAATAAAAACGAACAACTCAATAAACCATAAACCATAAATATCTGTTTATTATTGGCATTTAAATCTACACCATTTGAATATGTTGAACTAATAACATCATTTGATGTTTTAGAATTGGAAGTAGAATAGATAGTCGACTTTTCACTTGATGTATTCGTTGCTGTCGTTATTATAATTGTTGCTGATCCTGCTGATGTAGTTGCAGTTCCATATGAACTTAATTTTACAGAATCAGAGATACTATCTGTTAACAGTGAAGTACTGTCTGCTACTAACGAAGCACTATCTGTTGATAGAAAACCATCACCACCGTTTGTAGTAGTAGCCTCAATTGAAGCATCTGTGGCAGCAGGGAGTATCGAACTGTTTTCGATATCTGGCATTAGTGATGTGTATCCTGTCGCTTGTGCACTAGAAGTAAAGATTTCACTTGTAACTGGAGCTAGATCAGAATAAAATTCATTTCTTTTCCAAATCTGATCAAGATGCATTTTTATATTTTATCTGTATACTGGTATTCTTTTGTTCGTATTATAATTATTGTTATTATTATTATTATTCTGGTTTTGCCATCAAGGAAAGTAAAAGTATGTTTAAATAAAAATAAATTATTAAACAATAAAAAAATAAATGCCTAATTTATTTATACATATTAAAAAAAACAAAAGGAAAGGAAAAACAATACTGAAAGTTTGTAACAAAAAAAAATATGGCTACGATTATATAGATAAATCCAAGAGCTTAAAAAAATAATGGAAGCAGTCGTTCAGGGGTGAACTGTAAACCGTTTTGTTTTGATTTCGTTTTAGTTTTAGTTTTACTCCTATGATGTAATGGTTATATTAATGGTACCTGCATTGAACAAAATTGCCGCACGCTGAATGTGCCTTAAATCACTTAATTCACGCACTGAATTCGGAAGGAGCGCGTTTTTTTTACTATTTTAACTCTTTTCCCAGATTCAAGATTCAATATCTACTGTACTTGAATAATAGAAACAAAAAATTATTTTGTTGTTTAACCTAATTATATTATTGTTTAACCCAATCATAATTCATCTATATATTCCTTTCTACTACCTAACCGGTTTCCAAAAATTTCATGCCTCATTTCAATTAATTTATTCAAATATTTATCATCATTACGCTTATTGATCTTCACATTATTCCTTTCAATATTAATTTGTTTATCCATCCAGTCCAAAAATTTATTACTCACTTTGAATCTAGACTTTTCAGCCTCTTTGAGTTTACTCAAACTCTCTAAGACTTGTTTGGATTCACTATTATCTTCTAATGTTGATTTAATTAAATTTTCTTGTACTATCGAGGCAAATCTTTTATCTAAATTCTGATCAGCATAAGATTCTAGACCTTCGTCATCCCTTTTGTTTAATTTAATATCTTCCAGTATATTCATAATCCTTTCCCTAATGCTTAAATCCGTAACATTAGAATAAAGAGTGATTAATTCAGTCTCAACGCCTCCCTTTTTAAATTCTTTTTCAAAATTACCATTGTTTAATAAAGAACCTAATAATCCTAATTTCCTCTTTATTATTAATGTCGATTCATTAGCATAATTATTTTTTGCAAGTTTTTGAAGGAAAATATTTGGTTCATTCAAATAATTTATTAAAACTGTTTGTGCATCAATATTGTTTCTAAAACTTGATGATAAAATTCTATAAACCATATCTTGAACTTGTAAATATTGCCCTGAGTTTAGGTTAAAGTTATTCTCAGCATACAATCCCGAAAGTTTTAATAATGGTTGTATATTTTGTGCAATCATAACACCAGATTCACGATCTGATGACCATTCATTTAATATATCTAAATTATAAATTAAATCGGAGAATTCAATTTTAGGATTTTTCATATTTGCAAATTTTTTTACAATCTCCAATGACGAATGGAAACCCACATCGGAATTTGAAACCACTAATTCATGATTCTTCATTTTGTTCTGTGTATTCGAATTTGAATCAGAACCAGAATCAGAATTATCCATTAGTTTGGCCTCACGACTTAAACTTTCCAAATCTAAACGAATATCAAGTCCAACTGGTATAATTTGCCCTTGTTTAACTGTTTGCCACTCTTTTGTAGGTACAAATAACTTTGGATAACAATTTAAGGGATTAGAGTCGGGACAGATAACCTCTTCTTCAGTTGCTACAGGATATGCTTGAACCAATAAGCAACAGAATATTGTTGAAAAGAGATATTGAATGCTTTTTCTCATCCGATAAAGTATATCCTTTATAGTTAATATATTTATTATCGATAATAATGGTTAAAAAAACCTCTGTATTCCAATAGGAACACACGAACAGGTGTCAAATTCATTCCATAAAAATCAATTCTACACGCACGTGATTTTACTCAGTAATTCAAAAATCTAAAAAAAAATTTTACACCGTGGTTTTTATGATATAAATTTATAATTTATATAAAACCACCATCAGATACAAATATAAATTCTGCATATGCAAACAGAACAATTATGGGTATCATTCATTGAATATTGAATAAATAAAATCGAATATATTTAGTAAAAGATGTGGGTATCTCAATTTCAGAGACGATCGACTTAATTTTGTTTTTGTAAAAAAGCTTATGTAATATGATGGCAAATTTGACCTGGGTAGAAAAGTGTTGAAGATAAGTTGATTGAAGATAAACGACGTTCTTGCCGCCAATGTTTTGATTTTTTGAAGGAGGGAAAGAGACAGGTTGAAATCCAGAAAAAGTTAAGTATTATTGAGCTTGTGTTAATCTTAGTTTGGGTTTATTAATATCTTATAGAAAGTATTCGAAAGATTCAAAAATATGTCTTTTAATGGTACGTTTAATAAAGCTTCAGGCTTTACCCTCCCTTCATTCACTAATGTTCAACCTACCGTTAGTGTATCTGATGTTTTAACGGAGAGAGAAAATATAAGCAATAAAACAGATGGTGCTAAGGAACCTAATGAAGCAATTGAAACACTTGAAACACTTGAAACAACAACAACAACAACAACAACAATACCGGAAAGTAATTTAAGTTCTTCACTCAAAGACAAAGAAAATGTTGATCAGACTTCAGAGGACAACAATGAAAAAGATTGCAATATTTCTTTTGATCACAAACAGACCGCTGAAGAATTTATGGAAAATATTTTACGTGGAAACACTAGCAGCAGTGCATCTACTTCAATTCCAACACTGGAAGCTATGTTATCTACAGAAAAAAAGAAAAGGGGGTTTTCAGAAGCAGATAGGATTGCTGTTGTTGAATCCGATGGCAAAGGGTTGATTTTAAATGAGGATTCCAGTGATGATGATGAAATTGAAGACGAGAAAAAGAACATTGAATACAACGATGAAGCTGACAATAGAGATGGAAATATACATGACAATGGGGATGATGATGTTATAAAAGATGAAGATTTGATTTTTCAAAAATATAAGAGTAGTTGTGATGATGAAACCAAAGTTTCAAATGAAATATCACATTCAGATGATGATATTCTCGCTAAAGCTTTGGAAGAAAATGGCAATAGTAGTACTGAAACAACGAATATACAAACCGAAAAAATAAATAATTTAATTGATGAGGAAGTCAGTCAGCTTCAAAAACACATAAATGAACCAACTTCAAATAAAGAATTTGATGATAAATTACAGATTCGTAAAATAAAGAGAAATAATTCAATCAAGGATATACCCAATCCACCATCTAATTTAAAGAAACAACAAGCATTTGATTTTCAAACATTTTTGGCACAGTTTAAATCAAAAGATTGTCAGAATGTTCATAAATATTTAAGATCATTTCTGATTCAATTTAATCAACGTATATGGTCTGTTGATGAGCAAATAAAGCTATTAAAGGAATTTCAAGATTTTATTTTTGATAAATTGGTTCAAAATAAGCCATTTAATGAAATTGGAAATGATGATGTCAAGATCAACAATTGCAAAGAAGGTTTAGAAAAATTAATTATGACTAGAGTTTACAAAACAGTTTTTAGTCCATCGATGTCATTTATTAAACTTACAGATTCCCATAAACATGATAAATTAATGGACAAAAAATATTTAATAAATACCTATTTATATGACTGGATTGAATTAAAACATTTGGATTTGGATATGTTGGTAAACGTTGATTCTAATTTCATCGTTTTAGCATCTGCTGAACTTTCTAAAATTGATGAGTACAAATCACCAAGAGATAAAATTGTATGCATATTAAATTCTTCTAAAATTATCTTTGGATTGATTAGACAACAAGAAACTCAAGAAAATGCTGATTCTTTTGTTCCGTTGCTTATTTATGTCTTGATTCATTCTAAAGTTAAACATTTATATTCTAATCTTCAATATATCGAAAGGTTTAGAAATAAAGAGTTTTTAATCGGCGAGACATCATATTATGTTAGTACTATGCAAATTGCATGTAATTTTATTGTTAATATTACAAAGGATCAGTTATCAATTGAAAATGATGAATATGAGAATAAAATGAATGAAGCAAAATTAAGATTGAAAGAATTACAGATTGCAAATAAAGTGAATGAAGATTCACCGTCTCAAGTATTGACGAAGTCTGCTGAGATGGTAAGGCAATCACTATCTAATTCAATCAATTCATTTATTCAGAATATAACTTCAGAAGATAATTTAGATAGTAATACAGAAGAAAATATTAATAGTGATGATGATAGAACGCGAAGACATCGTAATGGATTAGAAGTGAGTAATGATGAATTAAATCGTATAATGAAATTATCTATTGAAGAAAATCATGCTTTAGAAGAACAAAGGTTAAAAGAAAATGAAATACTGTCTAATTTAAAGATGATGTTCCCAGGAGTGGAAGATGAATTACTAAAAGATGTACTTGCTAGTTCACTAACAAACAATGAGTACAATATAGATGAGTGCGTAAATAGCCTCCTAGCAATAAATAATTGATAGTATTTTTGCTTCTTTTGTGCAAACTTTTAGACTCATTAAGTCATAAGTGTGCTATATATAGAAAAATTGTATTTAAATATATTAAATGTAACTAGTTATGAGAAGAGATAAATAGTTACACGAAATTGAGGGAGCGTGTCTGTATAGTACGTTTCGAGCGTGTCATCGTGTCTTTTTTTTTTTTTCTTTCTTATTATTATTTATTTATTTTCATTTCAGTGATCGCGTTCTGTTTTATCCCCTTTTGGTGTCCGGGATATGTCAAATTTTAATACCTTATTGTTCCAATTTGAGTGTTAATATATCAATTTAGGGTGAAAATAGTTTCAAGTTGATGATTTATTAATTCTTTTCAATTAATTTCTTACTCCTTTTCAACCCATTTTATTTTTTTTTTTATCTTTGATTATCTCTTTTTTTCTTTAATAAATTTTTTAATAAATTTTTTAATAATTTTATTGGTGATCAAAAAGAATCAGAAATCAAGAAGGATATATTAAATATGCCTTCATATATGACTACTCCATTATTTTCAATACAAGAAGCAGTCAACTCTGCTTCAAGCTTGCCACACATTAAAGAATCACGCAACCCGATTTCAGTTTATTCCGATCGTCAATATCCAAAACAAAAACCTACCGATGATTATAAACAGGATAAACTAGTTTTTTTGATAGAAAATTATAAAAAAAGTGAAAATGAATATAGCACAGAACTTCGGGTTTTAGAATCAATAGTTAAATCATTTGATCCGGTTTATAATAACTATTTTGATTCTTCTTTAGATGATATTACTGATGAAATGGTAAAATTTAGGAAAGATAAGAACGCAAAACTTTATACTGTTGTTCAACATTTAATTTTGAAGCACAATGAACTCTATCAATTGTTACACTTTACCGACTTGGATACTATGCTGGTCAACTTATCCGAATGGGGTGTAAACATTAACCAACTTTATAAAGAATATAATGGATATTATAAACTTGATATTCATCAAGCAAAATCAGAGGTTCAAATTAGAAGAAGACCTTTAATTAGAATCAGATATTTGAACAATTTTTTCAAAAATTTAAAAAATATTGTCATTCAAATGGATGAGAGGCCATATTCTGCGGAATTATTATCAAATTTAGAAGTTATTATTTTTAAACTATCAAAATCTTTAGAAGATGCCAGGTTATTGGATGAATCAGAGAGACAAAGATGGGATAATTTTATTTTTTCAACTAATTGTAAGGACATTGTTCAATTGAAAAGCATATGTGTTGATTTGAAACCACATGATTTTAATTCAGAATCATATAATTGTAACCTGCATTACATAAATAAATTACAAAAGACTACATTAAATTTTTTTAAATGTGATGTTATTTTCCTTAAAAATCGGACATTTGATCAAATTGCAATTGTTCAAAAAGATACTTTTGGTAAGAATCTCGTTTTTTCTCCACTTAGAATGGGTGAATTTAAGTTGGATAGGACAGTCAATGATTCAAATGGGAAATCTATTTTGTTCAATCATTCTATTATTGGCACAGATATTCAAATATGTTTTACCATGACTGAAAATACCGATCCCCAACTATCTGAAAAATTACTTGATTTGTTTCCTCAAGTTAATGACGAAACTACTTATGAAAAGCCATGTTTTGGTTTACGAATTCAAAATGTTCAAACGACCAATTATATTTCAAAAGAAATTCAAGATTCAAAACTGATTTCGACCACCATTCCAATTGAAAAAAGCATCTCTATCGCTAGTAATTTTGAAGCTGAATCAGAGCAACATGTATTTAGAAAGGAAACCACAAATAAACCTTCTACTGTTATTCCAAAAATGAATTCTAATAATACATCAAGCAACGATCTGCTACATAAACAAGATCCTGATTCTAAAACTTCATTGTACGATCCATCTAATGTTCCTCTTTATAAGTTGAAATTTGCAAATAGTTCAACTGATATTGCTTCTGGATATTTAAACAAATCAACAAGTATCTATCATACAAATGAACAACTAGAAACTAGGATTGATGTGTCTTCATCAAAGATATTATCTCAAAAGATCATACAACAAGTTATAAATGACGATACTTCCGATGAAGAAAGCATAGTATCAGCAACTGAAGAACTTCAATTTGCTCCGATTTCGAAATTACCAACCCCAGTGAAACTTGCAAATCCTACATCAGCAATTAATTCCGATCACACTGTGATCTCTAAAGAGAAATCTGACGATCATTCAATTTCTCAAAAGATTCAAGAAATTCATATTTCTGAAGTTAAACCAAAAAGCTTAATGAATTTTGATAAATATAAAAATAGTCTTTTAATCAATGATGATGGTTTACAACAACCAAATATCTCACATAAAAAGAAGAAGCGCCAATCAATATTTAATTCATTAGCAAATATTATTTCAAAGAAAAACTCCAAAACATCAACAATTACTGCACAAAAAGTTACCAACAAGCTTTCGGTTCCTAAAGAAGTTTCACCTACAAAATCGTTACACTCTATATCCTCAATTGCAAATGATAAAGTAAAGGATGAAAAATCAATGAATATTGTTTCAGATTCAAATTGTATCTCAACACAATTACCGAACGCAAAAATTTCATTATGGACAATGATGAAATGGACGAAATCTAAAGAAGTTCAATTATTTTTGCATAAACTCTCTGATAATGAAATTTATTTAGGAATGTATCATATGATAGAAAAATCTATATCTAATAATTCAATTTCGTCGAGTACAAGCAACAAAAATAAAACTCCATTACTATTATTGAAACTTGATAAAAATATGGATTATATGGTTAATACTATTGATATTCATTTAAAGACATTTAATTGTCACAATGAATTGTTGACTGTTTTAATACGACCATTAGATCATAATGCCATGAAAATCATCAGTAATGCATTGATATGCCCTGAAGCAGTTGATATCTTGGTCAACAGTAGTAGTTGTGATTCTGATTTAAGTAAACAAAGTGTTGAAACTCAAGAAACTTTTACTACTTCTATTGAATCAGAAGAACTGGTAGATAACATAGATGAAGAAATTGATCACATTATTTCTTATGGATTGGAAAAGGTTACAAAAACATGGACTGGTGTAGGTAGCATAAATTTACTTCAATCAGATGGTAAATTAAAGGATTTGAATAGATGCGTATTCAGTGTTGTAAATAAAAATGATAAAAATATCAATTTTGATTTAACTGGATTTGATTTTGGTAATATTGAGTTAAATGTTGGTAAAGACCAGATTCGTGAATTAGAAGAATTACAAGTTGTTGTGAAAGGTAGAGAGAATTACATTTTAGTTTTTGATTCATTAGAAGATATAAATCTTTTTTACGAATGTATTCGTTAATTTATAATAATAATATATAAATAAAAAGAGGGAATAATTTAATGTGCGTTTTAATACATTTATTCATATATACAAGGAGATAAATTTACTCGTCTTTTGAGTTGAAAGCTATTAATGCAGCACTGGCTAAATTTCTTTTGATATCAACTTTATCAACATCATGAGTATCTTCAACTTCACCCCATCTAGCTGTTTGCAAAACAGTTTCTAAAGTTGCCAATCTTGCTAGTTCTTCAATTGTAACAGTAAAATCATCATTATAATCAGCATTTCTCAAAATAACAACACCGGATAAGAAAGATTTTGCAACTAATGTTGCTTTTTCCAAAGCAACCAAATCCCAAGTATTCAAAGAATCCAAGTATTTAAGAACTGCCTTTTTGGTATGCTCAGTTTGTGAATTACCGACTAAACCATCTTTTTCAGAATCTAGATAAGTCAATGTGACTTTTTCACCATCATCGGTAAATTTTGTGAAAAATTCTTCCATATTTGCAATCAATGGTCTGTAACATTTTTCTTGTTCTTTTCTTAATTCACCATCACAATCTTCTAATGGTGCAAAAACTAACATTGTATCAGTATCTAAGTACCTTAATAATAAATTTTTGATTGTTGATAAATCACCAACTTTAGTTTTAATTTCTTCATCGGTAGTAAGTTGAGCTTCTTTTAAGTCCACACATCTTGCAGCCAATGAGGTCAAAGGTACCAAAAATGGACGGATCTGTAAACTTGGCAATGATTTCCATTCGTTTTCTAATAAATAAGCCAAAGATCTTTTTGAAGGTGGGATTTTCATATCAAAACCCAACGGAGTTTTAATATTTTTCTTATCCAGTTGAACAACATATGAATTATCCTCCAATTTTGCAAGTGAAACTTTTTCCCAGAATTTTGCAAGGGTTTTTTCAAGTTTATTAGTTTCAGTTTTTTTATTTGATTCGTAAGCAGTTGGTGATAATGGTTCATCAGATGAATGATGAACTGCAAAAGTTCTTCTAAAAAGGCTTGAAAATTGCACCCCTTTGAAAGTACAAAGTTTCAAAGTTCTTCTACTGGATGCCAACATTATTCTTATCTTCTAGAATTGTGACAAAGAGGAGGGAATAATTGACTAAAGATGCCAATTTCCAGATTCATCTTTGGAAAATGTTGATAAATACCTGAAAATTGCGGAAGACAGCTGAAAACCGAAAAAAAAAAAAAAAAAAAAAAAGAAATACAAAACAACGCCGATCGACCTAAAAAAATCATTAGTCACGTGATTGTTGTTTATGACGTAAACATTTTTAAAAATAAACAAAAAAAGAGAAAAAAACACGCTTTTCGGAGCCTCGGGAATAATTTGTCAAGGAGGCGTGAATTTTGTGCTATTTTTATTAGCCAGACGATCTATGTTTCCTTTCTTTTTTTTTAGCCCCATTTTTGTTTCCGTTTATTAATAGCATCACATCCTACAATTTTGGATTTATTTTTTATCAGTTAGTTTCTTTTCAGTCTTTTAATCTTTTTTAATTATTGTATTGATATCGTTTTATCTTTTTTGTTTGGATTTAACCGTTCTTTATTTCCTCGGTTTTTTTTTCCGTTTCTTTTCTGTTGTTGCTAAACGAAAATTGTATGAAATAATCCATTTACTTAATTCTAGCAAAAAAAAAAAAATTAAAAATAATAACTAACTACAAAATATGAAGATTGGAATATTGAAACTACCCAATGTAAAACCACAACATGCATGGATATTACCATTAATTTCATTATTTGGTTGGTGGGCAATGTTAGTGGCATTAATGATAGTTTGGTTTGCTAAGGGTAAGCCAATTTTAGATACTGATCACCCAGAAATGACACGTTTTATTGTATATTTATCAAATGTTGCTGCGACAGATTTACAACCCATTTTCATTGTTGGATCTGCAGTTATGGGAATATTCTATGTTTGGTCAGTTATTGAAGATTATCATTTAAGAACAAAGGAGAAAAATTATTTACCAGTTCAATTTCATTGGTTTATTACACTTATTCATGCATTAGCTATTGGATTATCAATTATTGCATCATTATGTATATTAATGGCATCATGTTTAAAAGATAATTGGGAATATTCATATGAACATTCTGTTTTTGTCGTTTTATTCATTATTTTTGTTTTTTGTTACCTATGTGCACATAGTTTATCATTTTTTTTGTATTATAGACATTACAAAATTAAATATTTTTTAATAAGTGCAATTGCTAAATTGGTTTGGACTGCAATTGCAATTGTCTTCGTTGTTACATATGGTGCATTTATGGGTAAAGGTAATTCTGAAGGTTCACATTCAGTTTATTGGGGTTATTCAGCTATTATGGAGTGGACACTAGTTTATTTTTATGGTACAATGATGTTCCTAATTATGTTTGATTTAAGAAGGAGTAATTATGGTGATTATGTTGAATATTACATTAATCGAGAAGCTGATTTAAATAATAGAGCTGAAAATGATGATGACGATTATACAACTGTATCAAAGCAAGAATCATGGGATAATAGCTCACCATTTGAAAATCAACATCCAAACGGACAAACAAATAATGATACTAATACGCATGGCTTTATAGATAGAAATGACAGAAACTTTCTGTAAGTTAAGGGATATATTTTGTTTTTTATATAATTGCATGAATATAAGTTATTGTTTTTTTTAATAGAATCACGTCGGTCGTCTCAGATTGTATTCTTACACATTTCGCGTAGTTTTCAGCAACGAGAACCAAAGAAAAAAAAAAAGATTTTCCTTTTCGTTATCTTGCTTTCAGATCTAAAGTGAGAGTGCTGGAAGATCTGACAGAATATGGAAATTATTACAGGAAAAATTCTAACAGAATATGGAAATATTATAAAAATAAGTCATTTTCTGATCATTTGAGATAGTGTTATTGTGTTTTTTTGTTTTGTTTTTTTGTTTTTCCTCATCTATGCATCTTTTATCTTATTTTATTTTATTTCATTTTTTTTAGTCTGTTTTTTTTTTTAATTGTATAAATTTTAGACTGATATAATAATCGAATTAAAGTGAAAACTATTTGTCTGGTGTCTCAATTTTTAGTTTGCATATTCTTATTGTCTGGTTTTCCCACTTTTTTTTTTTCTTTTGAATAATCATGAAATTCTTATTATTCCATAGATTTCTCCACTCTATGTTGTTTCTAAGACGAAAAACATTGTCAATAACTATAATTTGTCTGTTTTTATTAGTTTTGTTGTATTCATCGATTTCAAAATATGATTTGAATAAAATTAATAAAATTATAGATTTCCCTAGTGATGTATCAGCATTAAAAATTGATGATTCAAAATATGGTGATTTCTCCCTATTATTCAAACTTTTAGCTACAAGTAAACCTCAATGTGAACCATTGACAAATTACATTGAAGGAAATTCCGAAATTCAAAAATTTATGAGTGATGACGATGAATTTTCGGCTGAGTTTTTATCAAAACTATTACCTTTGACGAAGCATGAAAAGGATAATTTAACTGAGTCTTATCAATATTTTATAAATAATTTCAAAAATTTAAAGTTAAACGTCTTTGGAAATGAAAAAAAATCAAAAATTAAAGGTACTGGTATCGTTATGGTTGGTGGTTCAAAATTTTCATGGTTGTCTTTATTGAATATTCACCAATTAAGACGGTCAGGATCGATATTACCAATTGAAGTTTACATTCCGACAGAAGCAGATTATGATCATATTTTTTGTGATTCAATTTTACCTGAACTTAATGCAAGGTGTGTTTTGGGTTATGAAGAGTTACCATTAAAGGAGTTCAAAAATTTTTTTAATATAAAGGCATATGAATATAAAATTTTGTCAATTTTGGTTTCAAGTTTTGAAAATGTTTTACTTTTAGATTCTGATAATATGGCTATTGATAATCCTGATGCTTTATTTGATTGGGATATTTATAAGAAATACAATTTGGTTTTATGGCCTGATTGTTGGCAAAGAACAACAAACCCTTTCTTATTCGAATTATTAAACATAGACATTGATTATACACCTGTTGAAGGTAAACAAAATTATAGTTTACATGATTTAAAAGGTGCAATCCCTAATCCTTCAACAGAAAGTGGAATGTTACTAGTTAACAAGTACAAACAACTTGATACTTTATTATTAACATTATATTTCAACATATTTGGTTTTGATTATTATTATCCTTTATTAACTCAAGGCGGTGCCGGTCAAGGTGATAAAGATACATTTATTACAGCGGCATATGCGTTAAATCAAACAGTTTATCAAGTCGCACAAGGTTTATCATTTATTGGACATTTTGGAAAGGATGGAAATTTTAATTCAGGAGCTTTGGGTCAATGCAATCCAATGACTACAGAAGAAAAACATACCTTTGATAATAATATAAAAAATTTAAGTTGTAAAAATTATATGTTTATGCATTTATCATTCCCAAAATTCTTCCCAGACGAAATTGTTGATAATGTTAGGGATAAAGATGGTAATGAAATTGTTGAATTTGATTCAGTTGATTGGTCATATGATTTTGAACTTCAATTATGGGAGATAATGTGCCAATTATTATGTTCTTCATATGAATCTAATAAGTTACAACCACATAATACAGCTTCAGCCTTATTAGATCCAAAGTACAGGTTAACTGGTAATGGAATAAAATATATTCAAAAGCTGGATGTTAAAAAGGAATGTAATACCAAATTATTACCACATTTACAATTCCTTAGAGGCTATTTTAAATATGCCGATAAAGACGTTGGTCAATTTGACCAAACTTGGGAAGGAAAGGATTCAAAATTTTAATGGTGATTTAGCATTTGTATAATACGTTTTATTTCTTTCTGAATTTTTTAATTACTTTTTTTAATTATTTTTCCCCTAGTCGTCTGTTTTTTTACTTTTGACTACTTTATAATTCAATTCTTAACATTCTTTTAGAATATTTCTCCATATATTTTTCCACAAATCAACAGTACTCAATCCACCCGCAATTGTACCAAATAATCCAACATTAAAGCTATCTAACCAACCATCTTCTAAACTCCAATGAATACATAATGGTATTGTTGCAATATGTTCGATTAATTCGATAATTTCATTCTTATCAACATTTTTACATTTTTGTTTAACAATTAGACGATATGAAAGTTGAGAAAGTTCTGCAACAACCCAGACAAACCAAAATCGAGTTGAAATTGCATACCACCAATTAGGATTATTTTCTCTGCTTGGTAATAACCAATTATGATCAAATAAGAATGCTGTTGTTTCTAAAGGTTGGTAAAGTGTAATACACCATGTCGATATAAAATTTAAGTAATCACTATCTTTCAATAATTGCTTGGATTCTATTAGATCAGCAATTGATCCTGGTATAGAAAATCCTCTATTAAATATTCGGATATCCGTTATATAATTTGAAAAATCATTGAGCAAAGTTGACATTTGTTCTAAACTTTGAGATATTTTCCCCTGTGTATTTATTTTTTCTTTATCTGTAATATCATTATCGGCATCAATTTTAATTTTTATTTTATTGATATATTTAGATTTAGGATTTCTAAACACAAATGAGACTATTTTATTGAACATCAAGACTATCTCTAGTAGTATTTTACGTGCGAATAACTTCCATTGTGGGAATTTTTTCAAAGCTGCACTAATAAACAATGTAGAATAACAGAGTGTCCCTAATGTCAGATCCAACTTAGAGGGATTCGTAAGCACCTCATTAATAATTGTATAAAACTTTGGATTTGCTATTAAACTTGAAAAAAATCTTAATCTTTGTTGAATTGATTTAAAAGATTTACTGTGATGCATTTGTTTTTCCATAATTTAAAGCAAACAAGAATACCGTAAACTAACTAAATCAATTCTATTAGACGAGTTCCACAAAATAAACTAACTGACATTCCGGGCATTTATAAGAAGACAAAGGACAAAACTTTTTCCTTCTTCAATATTTTACATTTTTGGACATGCTGGGTATGCACCTTCCTATAATAGAAACTGAATGCTGCGTGATACAAAAAAAAAATTGATGAGGAGCTGACTTCGGTTAAACCCCACATCTTCCCGTCATAATCGTATATACGTTTTTCAACTTTGTTCACAAGGGTACAGTTATTATCAATATGGACAATAAATATTGTATTTACAGATTTAATTATGATTTATATATTTATATACATGTACAGCTATCATTTTTTTCATTTTTCATTTTTCATTTTTTTTGTACCCGATTTGGTTTGACAATGAAAACAATTGTACCCTTTTTCATTATCACTTTTTGGATGTTTTTATCACCAAGATGTTTTTCACCTTCCTCAGTACTAAGAATTTCGTCACAACACTTGTTTATATCATGAATTAGATCAGCCGAAGATTTGTGCACAAATTTCATTTTACCATTAACCATGATATTATACTTGATTGATGATTCAACAGGTTTTGTAATATTTGGCCAATTTGATTCTAATAAATATTGTGATTGGTCAAACGATCCATTTTTATAATTGTAAATTTCAAATGCTTCTTCACATGATGCAGGCGTGACTGGTGCCATAAATTTCAATAGATTTAAATACTTGTATCCCAGATAGTCAGCTGAAATATCTTTGTTTTTTATACTTTCAACCAAAGTATTGGTATATTTCATATAGTATGCGATTAATGTATTCAATGAAGGATTCTTTCCAAATGAGTCATTTATTCCTTTTTCAAATTCATATAATGTATTATTCAATTCAATATCGGATTCACTAACTGGTTTGATAACTTCATCAAGCTTAACTGTTTCAGATTTATCTGATTCGGTTTTGTCAGCAACATCAACAGCTAATTTCAAAACTTTTTTCAAAAATCTTTCAACACCAATAATTTTAGACTCATCCCAATCGAGAATATCGTTCATTGGCGCTTGGAATAAAACGTGGGCTCTCGTTGCATCTGCACCGTGTTTTGAAATACATTCAGATGGATCTGCACCGTTATATTTAGATTTTGACATTTTTTCATAAGTTACATTTGCAATTTCTCCATTTTCTCTCATAATAGCATCTCCAGTTGGTGATAAATCATATTCATCTGGCTTTAAAAATTTACCGGTTTTAGGGTCAACAAATGTTTTACCATGGACCATACCTTGTGTAATTAATTGTTTGAATGGTTCACCTCTCATTTCTTTGTTTTCATACCAGTTAATATCATTAAAAAATTTACTGATAAATCTTGAATATAATAAATGTAAAATTGCATGCTCAACACCTCCAATATATTGGTCAATTGGCATATATTTACTTGCAATTTCTTTTGAAAATGGTTCATTATCATTTTTCGAATCAAGATATCTAAACATATACCAAGATGAATCCATAAATGTATCCATAGTATCAGTATCTCTCTTTGCAGGTTTATGGCATTGTGGACAGTCACAATTAACAAATTCATCAATCTGCGCTAATGGTGAACCACCTCTACCTAATAGTTTATCGACATGTGGTAATTTAACTGGTAAATCTTCATCGGGAACAGGTACAACACCACACGAATCACAATGAATCATTGGGATTGGTGCACCCCAATAACGTTGTCTTGAAATTAACCAATCTCTTATTCTAAAATTGGTTTTAAAGTCACCTCTTTGAATTAATTTTAATTCTTCAACAACTTTAGTCCTTGCATCTTGGGTTGATAAACCTTCCAAAAATTTAGAATTAATATTCATTTTACCTTCTTTGGAAATAAATGGTTCAGTATCATTAAATTCAACATTTGAATCATTTGGCTCAACGGTATAATTGATTGAGGTATTAGAACCCATATTATTTAACCAAAATTCAAAATCTCTTGTATCGTGGGCTGGGCAACCCATGACTGCACCACTACCATAACTACTTATAACATAAGGTGCAACAAACACTGGTAACTTAATATTTGCATCTAATGGATTAGTTGCATATATATCTTGTAATTGATAACCTTCTTTAGATTTTTCAGATTCTTCTTCTTTATTAAGTCTATCCACAAAGTTTTTCAGATTGGAATCTGTATTATACAACATTTTTGCAATAGGATGATCAAATGAAATAGCAATATACTGCACACTGAATATCGTTTCAGCCCTTGTTGTAAAAACATCTAAAATATCTAATGGTAAGTTAACATTTGAAGTATCATTCGAAGCAACAGAAAACTTAATTTCAGCTCCATTCGATTCACCAATCCAATTTTTTTGCATAGCTTTAACCTTACTTGGCCAATCTTGTAAAAGTTCTAAATCTTTATTTAATGACTTTGCATATTTTGTAATGCCTAAAAACCATTGTTCTAATAATTTCTTTTCAACAATTGCACCCGATCTCCAAGATCTTCCTTCTGCATCAACTTGTTCATTTGCCAAAACGGTTTTATCAATTGGATCCCAATTGATTTCTGCCTTTTTTCTATATGCTAAACCGTTTTTATGAAGTTCAAGGAAAATTTTTTGGGTCCATTTATAATATTCAGGATCACAAGTAGAAATTTCTTTATCCCAATCAAAATCAGTCAACATCGACATCATTTGGGATTTCATTTTAGAAATATTTAATCTTGTCCAAGTTTCAGGATTTTCACCTCTTTCAATGGCTGCATTTTCGGCTGGTAAACCAAATGCATCCCATCCCATTGGATGTATTAAATCATAACCTTTCATTCTATAATATCTTGCCAAAACATCACTTATTGTGAAAACCCTCAAATGGCCCATATGAAGCATCCCTGATGGATACGGAAACATAGTAATTGAATAAATTTTCTCCTTATTTTTCTGTTCATCTTGTTTAACTAAACGACGAGGATTTATAAATTTATTATTACATTTTGACTTCCAACGGTTTATCCATTTGGAGTCCAATGAAACCAGATCTATCAGACCTTGAGCTGCAGCTGTAACGTTTAAGCTCGTCTTTGCCTTACTCATATTAAGTTTATTGCTTAAAGTAAAGAGAAAGCGCTCCAAAAAAGAAAGGAAATTAAACTACTTAGATCAGTGAAATAAATATAATTATCATGTCAACGTCATCGAAATATCGAACAATTCATGAAAACTTTAATTTAACCAATGATTACGTCTATCGACCTCTTAATTTGTGCAAAAAAGTTGACGCGTCTTATTCTATCTTATTTTTATGCGTTTTTTTTCTTTGTTTTTGCAATTGGAATGAATTTAGAGAGTGTTTTGAGTCTATGGATTATATTTGAGCTATTTTTGATTGATCTGGTTTTGGTTTTTTGTTGTTGAAAGATATCATTATTATTATTGGTGAATTATACTCGTTTTTTTAATTGGCTGTGTAGGAATCATCAATATGCCTGTAAAGAGAGAAAGAGAAGAATCTGATGATGGATTTAGTCCTATCGATGAGGCTCAACATTTAAAAAATGGAAATAGCGTTTCCAATTCAAAAAGACGGAAAAACAATGATGGAAGAAATGAATTACTAGAAGAAGCTGTTGATACTTCATATAATGGAATAGATCAAATTAACCAATCTCAAATTGGTGTTGAACAGATACTAACACAGGTTGATGAAATTTGGAACAAGAACAGAAATAAATCTAGTGGCAAAGTTAGAAGGAGAACAATTGATAGAATGACTCAAGCTCCATCAAATGATCTGTTATTGGCAGATGACGAAAGTCCATCTGAATGTGGTGTTATTGAAAAACTTGAACTTTTCAATTTTATGTGTCATAAAGCATTTTCTTTAAAATTTGGTCCTCAAACTAATTTTATTATTGGTAGAAATGGTTCAGGTAAGTCTGCTGTGCTAACTGGTATATCGGTTGCTCTTGGTGCAAAGGCAACTGATACTGATCGTGGTACATCATTGAAAAATTTAATTATGCATGGTAAAAATGTTGCTAGAGCTATTGTTACAATTAAAAATGAAGGTCCAGAAGCTTATAAACCTGAAGAGTATGGTACAAAAATTATAATTGAGAGAGTTTTAAAAGCCGAAGGTACCCATAGTTTAGCTATCAGAAATTCCGACAATAAAACAATTTCAACTAAAAAGAAAACTATTGAGCAAATTTTAGAATATTTCGGTATTACTATTGCCAATCCAATGACTATATTGACACAAACTGAAGCTAAAACGTTTCTTGCACATTCAACAGATAAAGATAAATTTAATAGCTTTATGAGTGGTACTAGATTGAAAGAATCATTTGATAATCTTAAAAATATTGAATCTAATGTAAATGAAATAAAAGATATTTTAGAGAATAATAAAGATGTTTATAATGAATTAAAAGACAAATTCAAACATGCTAAAAAAGTTTGGAATTCCTTTAAAGATTCTGATGAATATACCAAAAGAAAAGAATTATTAATTGGTAAAAATTTTTGGGTTGAATACAATGAAAACCAAAAATTATGTTCAAAAGCTGATGAATTATTACATAAAAAACTTTCAGAAATTGAAAAAAATAAGAGCAAAATAGAAAATATTACAGCCGAAATTGAAACTATGGAAGAATCTAAACGTAATCTTGAAATGGGAGAGTTAGAAAATTACAAGCAACAATATATACAAGCAAAACAAGAAAAAAATGGTGCAAAGCAATTAATTAATAATGCGAAGGATGAAATTGGTGATATTAACCGTAAAATTGGAAATGCTAAGAGTAAAATAGATTCTAATGAAAAATTGATTGCCAAATTTAATGGAGATATTGATAGAGAAAGAAAGAAAATTGAAGGTTCAAGTGAAGAAAATGTTGAAAGATTAAAAAAGTTCCAACAGAAACAATCTGAAATTTTATTATCTCTCAATAAAGAAAGGGAAGATGTGTCTTCAAATATTGAAATTTTAAAACAAGATATGAGATCTAATGAAAAAGAAATGAAAACTGAATTAGATTCCATGTTTAAAGAATTGAGAGGAATTGAACTCAAAATCAGGGATGCTAAAAAACAAGAGAATTCAAATAGACCAGAAAGTATGTTCACCCACTCGGTTGTTAGATTAATTACAGATCTGAGGTCTCAAAGATTTCAAGGTCCTGTTATGGGTCCATTGGGTTTAAATATTGAGTTAAACAAAAATTTCCAAAAGTGGAATACCATTTTGGAAACACTTTTACAGCGTACTTTGACATCTTTCTTGGTAACAAATCATAGGGATGCACATTTATTGAGTGGAAGGGTTAAATTCTTTGGTACTGGTAGTGAAATCACTGTTAGACAACACGAAGTTTTCGATTATTCTCAATATATACCAAATTCTTCATATCCTTCAATATTGGATGCCTTAAAGATTAATAATGATAATTTAAAATGTTTTTTAGTTGATTCATTAAAAGCACATAGTACATTATTAATTCCTAATAGAATGGATGCACAAAAAGAATTAGATAATGATCATAACAATCTGATTAGTTCAGTTATTTGCTTTGTTGATAATAATGTTCTTAGAATTTATAAAAAAAATGGATCTTTCCAAACAGATCCAATTCATATTCAACATAATAATGATAGAATGACAAGATTACGTATTGAAGGTGATTCTCTTGTACAAAGATTTGAAAGAGATTATCAACAAATGAAAAAATCTGTTGATGAAAGGGACGCTGAAATTAAATCAAAACATGGTGAATATAAAAATGAACTAAACCAGCTTTACAAAAAAGTGGAAAACATAAAACGTGAGTCCAGAGGAATTACACAATCTATAGAAAAGGCTAACGATAAATTAGAAAACCTTGAGGTCGGTACTACTAGACTAGAGTCATTGATTGAGGAAAAGGAAGGGTTAGAATCGAATCTTTCGCTGGATATTCAAAGGTTAGAACCAATGCAAAAATCCCTACATGAAGCGCAAGCAAGTTTAGAAAACCAAATTGAGTTGTACAAATCTGTATCAGAAGATTATAGCAAGGCTCAAAATATTTTTGAAGAAAAGACAAAACTTTTAAAGGGATTTGACTCCAATATTGAATTTAATAGGGGTAATATACGTACATTTGACAGTCACAATTATAGACTAACTGCTGACGTTGAGAAATTGAATGATTATTTAAGTAAGACGAAAGAAGTAATGAGATCATTAGAGCAGCAAGCTTTGGAATTTTGTTCTCTTGAGGAGGCTAATATTCTTCCTGGTCAAACTAAAGATTCCATTGACGATGAAATCAGGGCTATTAACAGGCAACTGGAAGAAATTGAAAATAGGCAAGGTATAAGTAAGGAACGGGCTGAAATTAATTTATTAAAGGCTAATTCTGAACTGAAAGAAATTGAGGCTAAATTTAGTCAAACAATCGAACTCTATAACAATTTAAATGTTTCCTTGGAAAATAGATTGGACAATTTATTACAAACCACATACTTAACCTTTCAAGAAGTTGAATCTGCATTCATATCGGCATTAAAAGTTCGTCGTTTTAGAGGTAAGATTGAATTTAATGTTAAAAAAGGTACATTGACATTAAAGGTTGCAACTAAAGAGACAGGACCATTAAGATCAGTTGAATCATTTTCCGGTGGTGAAAAATCATACGGGCAGATTGCTTTCTTATTTGCTATCTGGGGGCCAATGCATTCAAAGGTTAGAGGACTAGATGAATTTGATGTTTTTATGGATAATATTAATCGTAGAATTGCATTGAAGTTAATTTTGAGAAAAGTGTCCGAAAATCCTAAAAGACAAACTATATTTATTACTCCATTAGGTGTGGCCAATGTTAAAGGACTGGATAGTAAATCTGTGCATATTCACGAAATATCTCCTCCTGAAAGAGCAAATATCTAAGACAAATAGATATATAATTCTTTCTATTATGATGTTAATATTGGTAGCCATTCAATTTTGTGATCTTTATTTATTAAATACCTTATGTAATTTTTCTTGCTTGTTTTATATTATGAAATTAATTTACTTTTTTTTGCCTTCTCAATAGATTTTTTCGATATCGTTACTGATATATATCTTATCTTCAAGACGATAAAAAATTTATTACTTTTTGTTTTTAGTAAATAACATGTTGTTTTATGACAAGCCGAGTGGTGGCTTAAAGGGAGGATGCATGATAATTAGAATATTCTTTTTAAATATGGCACTGTTAAAACATAGGTACATTATTAAGTTTGCAATCAAATGATGTAATGGAGAAAAATTTAAGTCACAGTAATGCACCCCAGATTCGGTGTTGAGCAAAGAACATTAAACTCGAATTCTGAACCTTTGTTAAGCATCTAAAACAATAATAAGAGTTTTTTCTGTTAATATTTAAAACCTTAAGGAAGATAAAAAAAATTTTTTTACTCAAAAAATGGCAGTATCTATAAGTAATTCAAGATCAAACATTCCAAATAACAACATGTTCAAATTACATATCGTCTAAATCCCAAATAAGCAACGTTCCCGAGATTCTGAGATTATTTGAAATAAAATTCGGCAAAAAATGGAAAAATTCAAATTTTGGAAAAAACAATTTTTTTTTTCTCAAAATCGACGAAAATTAAAGAAAAAAAAATTAAAATGACAGAAGTGGTGTAAGGATGTACATAAGAGGTCACGTGCACTTATGATAATATAAGGTCACGTGTAAATACTCCTTTTGGGATTTGTTTTAGTTGTGGGTGAGCAAGATTTCCGAGGATCAGCTGCATAATTTGAAAGAAGACAAGGATGATGAGGAAGAAAAGTCTTTGTTACCAAATGCCAATCCAAATGTATATATTGATTGATCGTATTTAGTCGGGATATTTTAACAGAAATTATGACTGCAACTAATTTGGTAGATGTTGAAATGTCAACATTTGCGATGTCGATAGATTTTAAACTTAGGAGTCAATTGAGATCTATTTTTGAATCACCAGATTTTGCATCGCTTAAAGTAACTTATGGAAACTTTAAAGAAATACAGCCTTCAATTCATGTCTGTAGACTTTTGAAGCTTATAGAATCAAACATTGACTTGTTTCCGGCAGATTGTGCCAAACTTTTCACAAATGATACTCCAGATCACTATACATATAAAGAGTGGAAAGATCCGTTTTGTTTATCCGAAAAATTGCTGATCTGTTTTTATTCAACTGCGTCTGAAATTCTCTACCATTTCATAAGTCATAAAAATTTCTTAAATTTTGATCTGCTATTCGAATTTTGTCTAACTTCAAACGATAATAAGGGTGATAAAAAAATACCCAAACAGTTACACACGTATTTGCAGATCTTAAAATCTTCAGATAATAAAGATGCTAATTCAATTGATTATATACTGAGCAATGAATTGATGAAGGGAATAATATTAGATGACTCGCTTTCTTCAACTTTATTATCTTACCAACTGCGATTGGATGAAATAACATCATTTTATAAAAACCGTGCTAACTTTGAAAATGAAAGGATAAAATTTCTAGAAACGCTGAATATCCAACTTTTAGTTTCATTACTTTCTAAATTTTATCCAAAAATTAAGTCCAAAATTCCCGTTCTAATAAATCATATATTGGCTACTGATAAAAATATTTCTCTTGTTTCGTTGGCAAGCTATATTAAGTCCAACAATTATGATGATCGTGTTGAATTAGAAAAACAAAATATGAGATATCCACTTTTCGATGCTGATCAAACAATTATAGACACTTCTTCTGTTTTAAATGATAACTCCTATCTTGCGAACTCTTCATTTTTAGATAATCGAATAGTTGAAGAAAACAAATGGAAGGATGAATCCACGGATAATTCATTTATTATACCAGAAGGTTCATTGAGACCTTTAAGTCAAAGATTTGATAAATCTATTGATTTGGAGACAATTTTTGAGAAAAATAATAAGGAAATACGACACTCTTCCTTGAATATTGATAAAAATATCAATAATGATAAAAATATTTTAGAAGATGACACCAATTCACATGTTTTATCAGAAACCTGTGATGAATCCGATCTTGATAATTCAAACCCTAAATCAGACCGATCGAAATTTTTGTCTCATAAAAAATCTGGTAGGAGGGTTAAGTATTTTCATAGTGTGCCTAAATTTCATGAATACAAGACGGAAACCCCCTTTTGCAAACATTGTGGTATTCCACATTACAAATCAAGACATTTGTTTGATGAAAACGACCCACCACGGTTGATTGCTTCAAATTATGAAAGTCTAAAATCTGCATTGATGTTGTACCGTCCTGAAGGACATCAGGATTCTATAAGAGAGTATGAGCAGTCATTAAAATCAAAATAAAAAGTTTATTATTCAAACTGTCTCATCTATAAAGATAATGTATCGAGAAAAATTTATTAATTCTATAAAAATTTAAAATATAAGGGTATTTGAACTTGTGTTCGTTTTATAGTTCAAAATGTAATAATATTCAGGAATCACTGGTATCTAAAAGATCCGTTATAAGTTGTCTGATAGATTCGCAGCATTTATTTTCCTTTTCACTTTTTTCATCACTTTCAGAGCCGTTTCTGATATCAAAGAAAAACCTGTTTATTGTAAATGCAATTTCCTCCAATATATGATCGTATTTGTCAACGTTATTTGCGTTTCTATTATTTTTGTAAATATTCAATCCGTTCAATCCTGATAATTCCTGGATATGTTGCTCTTCATCAAACGGTTTCGTTGGTGTAAAAATGATTGATTGATTCACTTCAAAGTCAGATTCCATAGTCTTTGTAAGATTGGATTTGGATTTGGACCTAATATTTCTCATGACATCAGAATCAATCATGGAATTGGAATTTAACGCACTTGCCTTGTTGGAATATTTTGGCTTTCTGGTATCACCATTGGTATTGCTTTCAGGTTTCTTAGTAGAGTTCTTCATTTCTAAAAAGTTCACCCTTCTCATACCTAAATTAATGAAATAAACGTGACTTTTTTCAATATTAGAATATTTTAAATCATCCTTCATGGTCTCTATAAAAATGCTATTCTGTAAATTTTTATTTGGGCATGACATCATGTTAAATTCAGGTCTATATTGTGGAACATATCCTACAAGTAAAGGTAGCTGAAGTGCTGTTGTACATGTAATAACTGTATCTTCTTTGTTTTTATCACATACCGATATGTTCATCACTGAATCGGAAAGAGAATCTTCCATATTGCATGAAAATTCTCCATTCATTATTGAATTTATTTCAAAGCTAATATTGTCTGCCATATTGCTAAAATTTGGAGAAATTAAATTGCAAGTAGATCTCGTAATATCATAATCATCAATACTTGTATAGTGACCAATATTTTGGGCCTTTCCCGTAGAAAATTTATTTTGGGTTTGTTGAGTCGAAGTAGTGTGTACTGATATAAGTGATGAGTCTGGAGACAATAGAGGATTTGATTTTTTATTCATAAACCATGGATATTCTTCATATTCTATATTTGGAGAAGGGGTCTCTGTATTCGGTGATTGTGAAAATTGTGAAGTTGTAGGTGATGGAGTTACTGAATTTTTCCATCTTTCCATAAATGATCCAAAATTCTGCCTCCAAGAATTTGATAATGCCTGAGTTCCAGAACTACTAGCTGTAGCTGTTCCATATGATGTTGATAAATTTTGTAAGGATGCATAAGATGAAGTTCTAGTTAACGTTGGAACAGGAATACGTTGAGTTTGAATACTGGCAGAAATAGTTGAAACACTCGGAGAATGAGACATAAGAGATGGTGACGATTTGTAAACCAAATCTACACCTGCAGATGAGGTATCATAAATTAATGAATTATTTCTAGCTTGAACATTTCTTAGCGGAGTCATATTTTCAAATCTGGCTATTGGTATTGGTACTGGCATTGGTACTGGTACCGGTATTGGATTTGAATTTGATTTATTTGCTTCCGTTTTCTTTTTCGTATCCATAATGTCCGAATTTCGGAGAAGTTGCAAAGATTTATCATATAAATCTGAAAATTCCTCATAACCAAGTAATCCGGCCAAAATAAATATTAATTTTTGAGAAACTGCTGGATTTCCTGTTCCAATAATGATCCTTAATTTTGAAGTTTTTTCATCGGTGGTTAAAGAATTTGAAAATAACTCATGTCTTAATGGTAAAAATATAGAAAGTAATGAGGCAAGAAATTTCACTGGGTGATTAGATGAATTCAAGTTGTTGTATGATATGTTGCTAAAACTTTCTGTATTATTTGGTTGCGATAAATCTAAGTGATCATGCAAATGCTGCCTACCATCCTTCAATTCAAGCCATAGCGATAAAGTTGAAGCCCAATCAATTAAAGACTGGTTTGAATGTTTTAAATCAATAAATAATCTTGGAACTTCTAATAAAGAAACCAGCAATGATAAAAATAAAGTTAATTTTTGGTATATCTCAACTTCTGATTGTAAAGAATAAATCGGAAAACAAAATTTAATTTGTTTGTTTGTCTGAAAAGAAATATTATTTTGAGTTTGATTCTGTATGCCATTATTGTTATTATCAATATTATTAGATTGAATATTTTGAGTTTGTAATTTTTTCATTTTATTTTGAATATTATATTGTTGTTTAAGCTTTGCAACTATAAGATTTTGCATCGTTAAAAGAGAATCTGAAATTTCTGACCAGTTTTCCGTAACTTCATCTCGTACAGATTCTATTGATGAAGAAACCGGTATGACCAACCCTACTGCAAACCTAGTGGATGCATTTTCATACATTGGGAGTTCATCTGCCTCTAAAATTGGGTGAGTTTCCCAGTCTGATATAGTTGAAGATAGTTTATGAGGTTTTAATTTAAATGATGAATCTAAAGAAAATAATCTTGTTATAAGTATTGAAGAATGAAGATTTGATAGTGATGGTAAATGATGAACCTTTGTTGTCATATTAGTTTCAGACAGTGGCATACCATAACATCCAAACATAAATAAAGATAATTCATTAATTGAATGATGAATATGTTTGTTTAATTTCTGTTGCATAATTGAAAAATTTTTATTATAAGGAACAGCCGAATCAAATAATGGTTGTTTTGTTCTAATTCCTGCATCTTGGATAATGAGCATCCTAAAGCAAGATAACTTATCTGATAATTTAAAACTAGGTAATGGAGATGATGTATTGAGTCCATATAATGCAGGCATGTGCATATTTGATTGGTCTGATAATTGTTCATTATCTTGTATGTTCATATTTTTCATATTATCCACTTTTTCATCATCATTTGAACTATAATCAACTATTAACCCCTTCGAAGGTATACCAGACATTGAATTGTTCTGTGGTGTGAGTAAACTTGTACTGGAAAAAGATTCATTTAATGAGGAAGATTTAGCATAATAAGAAGAGGATAATGGTGATGGATCATATCCATTCAAAGAATTAGAAGATGTATAAGAGGAATCCTTCTTTCTAAATAAATTTCCCATCATGATTTAAAGTATAATAACTTCACACCACTGTGAAATTGAGTTTTTGTCCTCCTTTTTTCAAATATTTTTCAAAAGTAATTCAAGATATCTTGTGACAAGTTGAATTATTCAAGAGATGAAGAGGATAGTTTGTTAGTACATTGACAAGTAGCAATATAATAACAAAAGCAAAAACCGAAAACGGTTTTTTTTTTTTTTCTTTTAGATAACTTATTTATTTATTTTTTGATTGATTTTTCAAAATAAAAATAAAAAAATTAATTATGTATAAAATAATTTGTATTATTTGCTTTGGCAGCTGATAATAAATATCCAAACAAACCGTAAATTGTAAAATATAAAGTCAAAGAGGAAAATCCTTCAAAGAATCTATCTTGCCATGTAAAATCAAGCGGTGTTGATGGTAATATCTCAGTGCGCGATATAAACATACACTATTTGGCAGAAAGGCACCAATCATAAATTAATTAATTAATTAATTAATTAATTGATTAATTGATTGATTGAGCTTGCTTGTCTATTCAATTTTTTCAGTTTTTTTTTTGGTTTGATTCAATTCCTAAATTTGTATTTATTTTTATTGTTTACAAAATCAAATATATTTTAAAAGTTTCAAAATGTCTTCGGATAAACTCAATTCTTCAAAATTAGGTGGGAATGAGCATTTAATATTTAGAAAGCCACAATTCAATGTGAAATATATGGATGATAATAATGAATTATATTTAGATAATGAAACTGATGGTGAAAAACGACAAGAAAGGCAAGATTCTCAAGGCTCAACATCTTCTACTTCGCCCAATTCTTCAAGAAATCCTTCACATACAAAAGCATTGCATAATATGGTACCTATCTCTACAATTGAAGATAAACTTTGCGAGCCTAGACGAATTTCGAATGTTAGTATAAGTTCTAATTCTAATCAAAAAGAAAGAAATAATTCAGTACAACTGAATCCTTCAAAATCCCATACGAGCTTTATTTCTATGAAACATGATAGATCATCTCAATCGTCTAAAAGATCGGGTAAAAGGGCTAGTCTATTGCATAGAATACTACCATCTCGTAAAGGAAGTGAAATTTCCGATATATCCACTGATATTTCAGGTTATAGAAGTTCTTCTGTTTCTTCTAGAAAATCTGATCCTCATCGTTTATCATTATTCATGACACAAAAACCAGTATCTAATGATTTACGATCTCAAGCACAAATTCAAAAAAACGATATACAGTCATACGCCAACAATCACGCACACAAACCGTTAATTTCCACTAATGGAAGAAAACTTTCACCAAGCCATATAACAAACAATAGCTCATCTTTACCAAAATCACTTAATGAACAAGGTTTGCATGGCACAGAATTTACTAATGAAGATGATATAATTTCTGTTCCGATGTCGGCTGCAAATACAATTGCAAGATCATATGGTATTTCATTACTTGATGATAATGATGATGACGAATTGCCATTGATAACTAATGCATCTATGTCAAGGGTAGCTTCGGCTACTAGTATTCCAATGAATCCATCATCTGATAAAGCATTTTGGAGACCACCTGATAGCTGGAAAGTTAGAAATGAAAGTATCATTCCTGAAATTGAAAATAAACCTCATAATTATGCTATGGAATCTATAGATTCGGATCTTTCTAGTTCTGTCTCAAATGAAGGTCTTTCTGTATCGAGCCCTAGTTCTTCAAGTGTTGTAAGTATGAAAAAAGGGCAATCATCATTAAATCATATTCCTTTATCCCATTTAACCGAAACTAATGTTTTAAATTCAAATGGTAAATCTAAACTGAGAAGGAGTCCTAAAGAATTAAAAGGATCTGCAAGATCTTCTGTTAGAATTTTCAAAGGTGAAAAATCTTCTCTTTTACCATGTACTTTGGAAACTACATGTGGGAATATTTTGGATATTTTACGAAGAAAAAGATTTTTAAAACAAGATGATGATCATATGTTGGTTTTAAAATGTGGTGGTTTGACAAGAACTTTAGCTTTAAATGAAAAACCATTAAAAATCCAAAGATCGATGTTATTTTTATATGGTTATATAGAAAAGGACAATTTGGATTATATTGAAAGAACGGATTTAAGCTTTTTGTTTAAATTTATTGTTGAAGAAAAAAGTGTCAAATTAATCAGTGAAGAGAAGAAAAGACTGATTAATCCTCAAATAGTTGATCTTGCTAATTGGAACCTTCAAGATATTCCAAACTTTTTATATGCTGAACCAATGGTTACATTGGATGTTTCTCGTAATCCATCCTTTGAATTTACAAAAGATTTCATGCATGATTCAAGAAATTTGACTACTCTCTTATTTACCAGAAGTGGTAGCCAAAATTTCCCTATTTCAATTGTTTATACCCCACGTCTAGTCAATTTGGATTTGGAGGTCAATTATATTAAAAATATTCCAAACGAAATATCGATGTTATCTTCTTTAAATATGTTAAACTTGGCGTGCAATAGAATTTCGCGTTTACCTGATTCTTTTGGTTTGCTCAGTAATTTACAGTCTCTTAATCTATCATCAAATCGATTAAGAAATTTTCCTCCACAAATATTGAAACTTGAAGGTTTAAAAAAATTGGATTTATCATACAATGCAATATCTTTATTTCCAGTTGAACTCTCATCTTTGAAGAATTTAGAAGTTTTACAAATTGCAGGTAATAAGATTTTTGGAGATTTACCAGATTTTTTCAGTTCATTTGATCAGTTAATTAAAGTTGACGTTCGATTCAATAAATTAACATCTATTGATGCTTTAAAATCATCTAATAAAATGGAAGTTATTAGAGCGACAGGTAACAATATATCTGTTTTCAGATCAATGGCCTCTAATTTGTTTGAAGTTGAACTAAACATGAATCCCCTTACTTATGTTTATTTTGGCTGTGGCATGACCAATTTGAAAGTTGTTGATTTTTCGAAAGGTAAACTAACATCATGCTCTTTTACTTCACAGCTTGTTAGTGTTGAAAAATTATTACTAGATCACAACCATTTAAGTGTTTTGCCAGATTCTATCCAAAATATGAAAAACTTGACACATTTTTCAATATTCAAAAATAACTTGACTAGTTTACCGGATGTCATTGTTAAATTGACAAAATTAAAATATCTAGATCTTCATTTAAATAATATTGGTAGACTAAATCAAAATATTTGGAATTTAGGTTCTTTAGAAATTTTAAATTTGGCATCTAATTTATTGGAAAGTTTCCCTGATGCTCCTGATCATTTATTCAATAACTTCCCCGCTCCTGTCCAACTTGCAAAATTTAAAAGTATGAACACCTATGAAGTTTCTGATGCAATTTCGAATGCCATTGATGATGACGAGGGGGATGATGATGTCACTGATTTGCCTAAATCTTTGGCGTCTATGCAATTATTGAGAAAAGCAAGTGAAGCCACGTCTAATTCATTAAATTTAGTTGATAAAGATTCCTCTGGTTTGGCAGGCTCATTGAAATGTTTGTGTTTATGTGACAACAAATTAACGGATACATGCATCCCTACTATTTCTTTGTTATTTAACCTTGAGTCTTTAAATTTATCATATAACGAAATATTTGAAATCCCCCCAGGATATATCTCACGTTTTACAGAATTGACTTCCTTATTTTTATCAGGAAATTATATGTCTTCGTTACCTATTGAAGATTTAGATGTATTACAGAATGTTAAAACACTTCATTTGAATGGTAATAAATTTGGAACATTACCAGCTGAATTATCAAAATTAACAAATTTATCAGCTTTAGATGTTGGCTCGAACCAATTGAAATATAACATTGGTAACATACCTTATGATTGGAATTGGTGCTATAATAAAAGGTTGAAATTTTTAAACTTTTCGGGTAATAAACGTTTAGAAATAAAACCACAACATAATCATAACGAATATGGAGAAAAACTTGATTCTTTCCTTGGTTTAAAGCAATTAAAAATGTTAGGTTTAATGGATGTTACTATTACTACAGATGCAGTACCTGACCAAAGTGTTGGTACAAGAATTAGATCAACAGTTTCTCAATTGGGTAAATTTGGGTATGGTATTTCTGATAGTTTGGGTGAATCTGATTCATTGACTACAAGAGATGTTGTTATTGAAAAATTTAGAGGTAATGCGGATGAATTCTTGATTACGATTTATGATGGTAAAAATTCTGTTCAACATGGTGGTGATAAAATTTCTAAAATCATCCAAGAAACTTTTGAATTCCATTTGACGGAAGAGCTCAAAACTTTAGGTGAGTGTGGAATTGATGGTGATAATCCAAAAACGGTTGAAGATTGTATGAGAGGAGCGTTTTTAACAATGAATAGTGAAATGAATATTTTACTTAATAAAGATGAATCATCGACTTTCAGTTCTGCTGCTGCGCATAGAACGAAAACTACTGATAAATTGACAATTGAAGAAGATGGATTATCAGGCTGTTCTGCCACCATTATCTATATAATGAAGGAGTATATTTATATTGCAAATGTTGGTGATATTATGGGTATTTTGACTAAATCAGATGGTGAATTTAATGTTATTACCACAAAGCATGAGCCTTATGCCCCAAAAGAATATGACAGAATTAGAGATTCTGGTGGTTATGTTACAACTGATGGTTATTTAGATGGTGTTTCAGATGTTTCCCGAGCTGTTGGATTTTTTAAATTAATCCCACATATTAATTCCAAGCCAAGTATTCATAAATTTGAATTAACCCAAAATGATGAAATGATTGCAATTTGTACAAATGAAATTTGGAAGAAGGTCACTTTTGAACTTGCCGCTGATATTATAAGACAAGAGAAATCTAATCCGTTGGGGGCAGCTGAAAAATTAAGGGATTTTGCAATTTCTTATGGTAGTAGAGATAAGAAGGTAACTGCTGTTGTTTTATCATTAAGACAATTTACTACAAAGCAAAAGTATCATAGTGTTTCAAGACCAGAAGATTCAATTTTACGTAAATTAGATGATGAAATTGAGCCACCAACAGGAGAATTAGCTATGGTGTTTACTGATATTAAAAATTCTACATTATTATGGGATAATTATCCGCTTGCGATGAGATCAGCGATTAAAGTTCATAATTCTATTATGCGTCGACAATTACGTATAATTGGTGGTTATGAAGTTAAGACCGAAGGTGATGCATTTATAGTTAGTTTCCCAACACCTACAGCTGCATTATTATGGTGTTTTATAGTTCAATCGCAATTATTAACGACTAATGAATGGCCTGAAGAAATTTTATCGAGTGATCAAGGTTTTGAAGTTAAAGATAATGAGGGAAATTTAATATTTAGAGGCCTCTCTGTTAGAATGGGTATTCATTGGGGTGCGCCGGTTTGTGAAATGGATATTGTTACCAAAAGAATGGATTATTTTGGGCCAATGGTTAATAGAGCTTCAAGGGTCAGTTCAGTCGCAGATGGTGGACAAATAACTATGAGTACAGATTATCATCATGAAATGGAAAAAGTTAAAAAAATACATCAAATGATCAAAGATGGTAAACTGGATATTAATAGATCATATGGTTATAAAGCCAAAAATAAAGATGTTGAAAATCAAATGAAACAATTAGAAAATATCGGTATGGTTATTGAACATATTGGAGCGAAGAAATTAAAAGGTTTAGAAACTCCTGAAAATATTTGGTTAATATTTCCAAAACCATTAGGTTCAAGATTGAAAATTTTAACTAATGAAGATGGACAAATTCAAAATAAAATGAATAAATTAATAGTTGGTGGTATTACGATTGAAACGGCATGGATTTTACGTAAGATTGCATTGAGATTAGAAAAGATTTGTTCTTATTTTTCCCAATATCAAAATGGAAGTTCACATAGTGAGAACAATAATTTTAGAGAAGGGGTGAAAAAGGAAGCTGAAGAAGTAATGACTAGTAAAGTGGCTGATGTTGAATCATTCCTGTTATTATTCCTGGACCATACAATTACAAGAATTGAAAATTGTGTTTTCATTTTAGGTACCAGACAAATCTTAGGAGAAGAAAAGACAACGGGTATTGATAGTCTCCATCTTTTAGATGCAATTCTTGATATGAAAAAAGAACTTGCTGCATTAAAATATGCGGCTACTAACACAAATAATAGGAATATTGATTGATAGTAACCATTATCAGAGTTTGAGGCTTAGCTCACGTGACCTGATTACAAATATTTTAATACACTATCTCCACATACTAATGAATCTATTGATTTAAAAAATATCAGTATAGTTGAATGATATATTATATATTTGTAGGCGTTTAATACATCTAGTTTTGTATCTCCTGTATAAAAAACCAGCTAATCTTAATTACATTATATCTACTAAAAGTATGACAATTTCGATTTTCTAAAATTTATAAAAAAAAAGAACTTTTTCTCGTTTCTTTTTTTTTTTTATTTTTTTTTTTTTTCTTTCCTTCTCCACCTGAAGTTTACATGAATTAGGGAAACAGAATTCCGTGTAGTACAAATACGAGTAAACTGAATAGTATACAGAGGGTGGGGTATTTGAATGTATAAAACGACAACCTTGCATCTCTTTTTTTTTTTTTTTTCCTTTTTTTTTAATCTACTTTTCTGTTTTTTCGCCTTCATTAGTCCTTACAAAAAAATTTCCTATTTTGTTAAAAATTATATTAGCATAGTCACGTGTGTCTGCTTATGTCATCATGATTCCATCTGTAAAGCGTTGCACCGCCACAAACACAAACACAATATTTAAACATTGCATGGAACCTCAAGCTAGTAAGACGTTCTATTCTAAGACAGCAATTTCGAAGCTGTCAAATAACAGTGTTGAAACTGAACCTTCTTATAATAATTTTGATCCATTAGGATCATTCGAATCATTAAGTTCATTTGATTCAACTAGTAGTACATACAATCGTTTAAATTTACCACTACCACCAATTTCAAGATCTGATTATCATAATAGAATTACGAGGCACGCAATGGAATCAAAATATTTAACAAATCTCATAAATTACAAGCCAAGATTTTATCAAAATCAATATAAATTTAGTATATGGCATAAATTACCGATACATCGCCGATCAGCTGTTATGGTTTTATTATTTTTAGGTAATGAAGGAGAACTACGTGTAATTCTAACTAAAAGATCTAGAAAATTAAGAAATTTTTCAGGTCATGTTTCATTACCTGGTGGTAAAGCTGATACTGGCCTCGAAAGTGAATTTCAATGTGCTAGGAGGGAGATGGAAGAAGAAATTGGTATTTCAAAGAATAACAGTTATTTATTTGAAAAATTTGGCTTTGTCTTGGATGAACTTAAAGTTTTACCAACATATTTAGCTAGAACTTTTTTAGCAGTTTCTCCATGTGTTGGTTATATAAATTGGTGTGAAAATGTTAAAGATACTGAACGTCGTATAAGTAATCTAGTTTTGAATCCTGGTGAATCATCTAGTGTTTTTAGTGTACCTTTAAGGGATTTTTTACAACCAAAATCTGAAACTACTGAATTAAAGGAATGTTTAAAGCAAAGTCATATAAAGACAAAATGGGCTGGTTTACCTTTTAATTTAAGATCTTTTATATTCCCAATTCATAATGATCATGAAGTTGATTGGCTTAGAGATATTGATGATTTATCTTCTGCTTCTGAAGATGAAACACATGAAGATCAAGAACTCGATGTTAGAACTAGAAATTGTTGGGGTTTAACAGCTAATATTTTACATGATCTTGCAGAGATAATTTATCATAATAAAGATAAAACGATAATTGGTGATGAAGATCTTATATCTTCTTTGTTTAAACATGGTCAAATTCAAGATAAGGAAAGATCGGAATTTGAAAAAAAATTAATTAATAATACAAAGGGTTGTTTATTTGGTGAAATTATACCTGATGATGAAATAAAAATTTTAAAACAACTTTACAAATAAGGTGGGCAATTATATATAAAAAATTTTTTTAAACTGCATTGAATAAATAAATATTTAAATTGTAATATTTTAACCTCTCATTTTTTCACTATTTATTAAATCTTCACCAATAGATTTTTTAATATCTTCACTAACCAAACTATTGACATCACCATATCCTAAACTGATTTCATATGCTTTAACGAGTCTTTTAACATCGATTGCAATGTTACAATAATTTAATGCAACAAGACAACTTCTATAACGTGAAATTGTTTCCTTTATACTTATACTAATTGAATCATTCTTGTCACTATAAATTTCCCAAGAACTTTCTTCTTCTAATCTAGTTATATTTATACTACCCATACCAATTGAATAACCATTAGATGCAGCTTTGAGCTCACTTTCAGCTTTACCTGCATTATTTTTAATATTTGAATCTAAATTTTGCTTTTGTTTAGTTTTGAAAATCCAACAATATCCATTAACACCTAAAATAACACTTACACCACCTGGCATATCATGCATATGATTCTTGGTTCTGACAATTAATGATGAGTTGACTTTAACAAACATACCATTTCTAAGTTTACCATATTTTAAGGAACGTGTATGTAAACTTGCTGATCCATCATTAAACGTACTTTGAACTTCACAATTTAATAAATCCCCTTCTTTTAAAATTGATCTCATCTGTAATTCATCACTGTCACTTTTCCTTCTTAAAACTCCACCTGGTAAATTAACCGCTCCTAACATCAATACACCTGCATGTTCAGCACCTAACTCAACTTTCCAACGTTTATTACCAATTCCAATGATTCTACCAACAATATGATCACCAGTTTCTGGACTATAACGACCTGTAAATGGTACAACACTTAAAAGTTTATTAACCTTTGAAATCATTCCAGCAACTGATGAGTATGTATGTTCATCAAGATAATACGTTCCATGACCTCTCATCCATGTGGCATCCTCGGTAATCAACTCTCCTGGTGTAACAATACTTCTTTCATCAATTCCAGCATATTTCTTTTCAGCTTTTTGTAAAACATCGTCAATTGCATCATCAAGCATTGATTCATCATTATCGCTGTCCTCTGAATGCTTATCTTCCTCTATCTGCTTTCCTAAC
>JAJMES010000224.1:53750-107812 GCA_030574275.1 Pichia sporocuriosa
AAAAAAAAAAAAAAAAAAAAAAAAAAAAATTTTAAAACAAAAAATAGAAAACAAAAAAAAACTTTTAATCGTCTGTTTTGGAAACCCTTCCTGTTTAGAAATTATTTTTCAATCTATACAATAATCTATTTCTCTATATTTATTTAATTCAAAAGTCCTAATTTATAGCTTCGTAAAAAAGTAGGTACACACTACTATCGTTCAAGAGCCCATCAGAACGTTCCTTTAATACGCTTAATTTATCATCATCACAAACGACCCATGAATTTTGTTGTGATGAAATATTTGCTGTATAATGACCAGAATCGATTGATGCCCCCCAGTGATCAATCCAAGAATTAAGTTTATAATCACGTGAACATTTTTCAAATTGCATCTTTAATGTCTCTGGGAATTTCAAATTTTTCAGATTGACCTTGGCATCTTGTTGATTCGGATTAAACAATGACAGGCATAATACTAATACCTTTGGTAAGTCAATCAATTCAACTGATCTGTATGCAATTCTTTCCTTTGTGAAAATATCTGCAAGTTTATTGTATCTCTCCCTTTCACTTTGTGTCAATGAATTAGAAAAAAAATCTGTTGTAGATTCTGGTGTGTGGTCACGTCTAGCTTCAGTATCTGAATCTTTAGAATCCTTGCTATGGTTGTTGTTCTTCCTTCTGAATAAACGAGTACGTAAAATTTTACTACTATCTTTTTCCTTTTCTTTTGATTTTTCCTTTTCCTTTTCCTTTTCCTTTTCTTTTTCCTTTTCCCTATAATTAACCAAATTATCGTTCTCCCTTTCAATCTTTTCTTGCATTTCTTCAAGTTCCTTTTCAATCTTTTTACATCCATCACAATCCCAAGCATTCCCTAATCGAGAACTCATTTCTTCTGGTAAGAAATTATATGATAAAATATCATTCAATGAACTACTATTACCTTTTAATGATAAATGGATCATAATTGAAGTATCATACCGTGTACTTACATATCCACATCTATTACATCTCATTACAACGGCTTCTTTTATATTAAATAAATTTTGGATAAAACTATAACCTTCATTTTGAAATGTTTTTAATTGCCAATCATAGAATGAATCACCATGATCTTTAGATAAATGTAACATTCCCAAATTTTGAGCATTTTGATAATTAATCTTTAATTCTTTATGTAATTCATCAATAATATAATATAAAAATTGGGATGTATCCTGTTGTTCATTAGGAATATTGTATGATGGATTTAATCTTGCAATAATTGATAGAAATCTACCAATATCAAGAACTGGTGGTAATGAATTATGTGGTGACATGTTATAGAACATATTAAATAATTCATGAAATCCTGAAGTTAACTTCAGTTTACGATTATGCAAATTTTGGATATAAAATTTAAGTTTTTCATCATTAATAAAAAATTGTCGAAATTGTTTCAATGAAAATAAACATTGAATCATAGAATTAATATAGCAAGTTGATCCCATATTTTTCAGTGTTATAAGCGGAGTATAGTCCAATCTAGATAATTGGAAAATTTTTTGTGGATTTGGTATTGTTGATGGAATTGGAGGTATTGATAAAGGTGGTTGTTTACCTGGTTGTTGATAATAATAATGTTGGAAGGATCTGGTATTATTATTATTATTATTATTACTATAATAATCGTAGGGTAAAGTTTTTGAAATTTTATTTTCAATAGATCTGTTCGATATATTCCCATTTACCTGAGTTAATTTTTTAAGCCCATTTTCAGTTGAATGATATATAGGATGTGAAGAGAGTGAATTGTTTATTGAAGTTTCTGAAGCTGTCAATGATGAATAAGTATGTTGATTTGGATATTTAATAGTTGGAGGTAATGTTGGTATCTCAGCTAAGGTTTTATTTTCTTGTTGATTAATAACAGGTATAAGAGGTTTTGCCACTGGTATTGGTGGTGGAACTAATGATGAAGATGATGGGAGGGATGGGAGTGATGCTAATCCTGAGGCTGATGGTGGTGATGGTGGTGATGGTGATGGTGATGGTGGTGGTAGTGGTGATGGTGATGGTGATTGTGATGCAGATGTAGATATTGATACTAATGCTGGTGATGCAGAAGGTGATGCAGAAGGTGATGGTGATGGTGATGGTGATGGTGATGGTGATGGTGATTGTGTCAGGAGTTGTGATTGCGGTACCATCATAAAAGATTTTGGTCTGGAAGTAGAAAAATTGAAATTATTTTCAAGTATTGGTAATTTTGGTTCTTCCTTTTTTAAATCATTTGGATATTTATTCAATAATAAAGCTTTGAAAGTTTTATATCCTCCCTCAAGCCAATATGAATTTTTATAGTTATTATTTATCAGTTGGTTATAAATATTTAATTCTAAACTTGAGATTTCATTAGAACTCGAAAAGAAAACAATTGTATAATTATGTTTTAAATGGGGTATAACTGAATTTTTAAAATAAATTGGATCAGATGCTAAATCAGGATTGATTTTTATAATACGTTTACTCGTTGAATGTATGTTTTTGGATTGCATATTCAAAATAATAAGTTCATTCGAACCCAAATTCAAAAAATATTCAGGTTTAATAACTTTAACTTTTGAAATTGATAAATCATTAATCGATAAAGAATCAGAAGAATCATCACTATTTACCGAAGAGATTTCATTTAATTCCGATTGTGGATAAAAATCAGATGGTGAATTTTTCAAATCATCAATATTGTTTGGATCAAGAGTTTTAATTGGTGACAATGATGAAAGTGTATTTTTAAATGTAATTATTGGTAAATTATCTATTTTATTTATAACAATTTTAAAATAAGCATGACGTGAAGTTGCTAAAATATCATCATATCTTCCAATTAAAATATCAATATTTTTACGATCTGATTCATTCATAATTGAATGTAAAATTTTTGAACTTTTAGTTTCCTTTATCACATATTTGAGTATTAAATAAAAATATGCAAAAATTTGTAGGGCTAATTCATCACAATAATCCAGATCATTATCAAATAATATGTAACAATAGGTACTTGCGATATAGATCCAGTCATTAATAATCTTTTTATCGCCTTCTCCCTTCAATTCTAAAAGATATGCATTTTTAATAATATTAATTTTTTTGTTAAATAGTTCGTATTGGTTATTGACAATTGATGATATTATCTCATCTGAAAGTAGATAACTATTGATCCTTTTCTTAGTTTCCAAAGAAACTCTTCGGGATAATCTATTCGATTGAATTACCATTAAGTTTTATAAATATATAATATATAATGGTACTTTACTAAATTCTAAATGCCAAATTCTAATTTCTAAATTCCAATGAAATACTTCAAAAATTTTAGTTCTCCCCCCCCCTTTATAATGTGCAACTAACTAAAATGCTATTAATATCCATTTTCTCATACTAAGCCTTCAGAAAAAAAAAAAAAAAGCAACAAAAAAAAATAAAAAATAAAAAAACCCCCGTTAATAAGGTCACGTGCCATTCTATTTAATTCATTCATTCATTTATTAATTCATGTACCAATTATTATATCAATCTGATCCTGATCATAGTTATATATATGTTACATTTTATATGTTACTTTGTTTTCTTATTTCTTTATTTCTTTATTTCTTTTACTATTTAATTATTATTATATATATATAAAAAAAGAGGAAAAAAAAATTATCCAATTTTTGTTTCTTTTTGTAATAAAAAAAATAAGTCATACTATAAATCCATTTCCATATCCGATTCCATATCATTTTCATCATCACTCATATTGACACTACTTAAATCATCGTTGTCTGTATTATAAGAACTTCCTTTACCCATTTTACCATTACCCATATCGTTTTTTTCTATAATAATGATGTTATCATTATTATTATTATCCATATTTTTAACCATATCATTGCCTTTATTTTTATATTTATTTTTATTTTTATTTTTATTTTCATTATTATCACTATCACTATCACTATCACTATCACTATCACTATCACTATCAAATTCAATATCTACTTCAATATCCGATTCAGGATCTAATCCCATTTCTTCATTAAATTTTTTTAAAATTTCATCTTTATTTGCATATTTTGCAACATAAGATTTAACTTTTTCCTCGTATAAAGATTTATCACTTAAATAAAGTGAACTTGCATCACCATTTAATGGATCTGATGCATTAGGATAATTCAATAATTGTGGTATAAAAGTTTCAAAAATATGTGATATTGTAAACATTGGTGACCAAGTTTGATTTATAACATCTAGACAAACAGAACCTGATTGTTCATCAATATTTGGATGAAATATTTTGGTTTCAAATCCAATTGATGGTGATTTATATGGATATTGATCAGGTAATTCAACATGAACTTTCCAAAGTCCACCTTCATAAGGTGAGTCTTTTGGTCCTTCCAGACAAACGCATAATTCTTTCAAATTATCATTAACTAATGATGCTTTAAAATCACTCATAAGTAATTTCATTACATCCAATTCAATCCTTCTCTTTGATGAACTATTGCATAAAATAAAATAAAATGAAATAAAATAAAAATTAAAATAAAATTATTGTTAGTATATTTATTACCCTATCCCATAAAAAAAAAAGAAATTAATTAGTAATTATAACAGCAAAAAAACATACCTCATTGTATATATATTTTAAAACAAAATAAAATCAATTGATATATTCAAAGCTAAAACAAAACAAAACAAAACAAAACAAAACAAAACAAAACTATAATACTATAAATAAATAAATAAAACACTTTATTTATCTATCTATCTATCTATCTAATAATAAATTGATATAAAACAGTAAAAAAAAAAAAAAAAGGAGGAAAAGAAAAAGAGCGGGAAATTAAGCAAGGAGGACAATAGAATAATAGAATAATAGACTGATAGAATTAAGGGATGAAGATAACACACATAACAATATGTATAATATATAGTATATAGTATATAGTATATAATATGGTAAACTTAAAGCGGATTAAACATTTTCTTATTTATTTATTAATATTGTTATTGGTAATAAATATTATTAACTTATTTATTTACTTATTTGATTTTGATCCTTCAATATATTATACGTTGATTGGCAAAGATCTTCAAATTCCTTGTCATCTTTAAATGTTCCATCAAGTGATTTAATTAATTGATTGAGTTTACTTTCATTATTTTTTAATACTTCATTTGATGATTGTAAATTATCACCCTTGTTTTCCTCCCTTTCAACTTCTTCCTTTAATTGATTTTCCCATTTTCTTAAATATTCCATTTCATCGAGTATAATATTATTGTCTTCATCTTTAATAACTTCTTTAAGATCTAACATTTTCTTAAATTTATCATCAACTTGAACAACTCCAAGACCTTCTAAGAGTGTCTCATTGAGAAATATATATCTTGCTGCAAGATCTGATCGAAGTGTAATACTCTCTAAACCATCATCTTGTGATACTCTTTTAATAGATGAATGTTCAATAATAGACATTTTCTTAATTATATATTATTATAGAATGATAATATGATTAACAACAGTAATAAAATAAAATTCCCGTCAACTTTATTAAGAGTAAAAGGAAAAACAAACAAAAAAAAAGAGCAAGAAACCAAAAATGGCTTTTTATTCGCTCCCTTTCTTTATTTCCTTACTTTTCTTACTACTTAATTACTACTATTTATATATATATATATATATATATATATATTTATAACTGTGAAAGATATAGTATTGAGATGGAACCAATAGATTTAATTTCTCGTTCTTATACTTTTGATATTACCGATGGTAGAATAATACAGGGTATACTTATTGCAATAGATGATCAATCGAATTTACTTGTAACTAATGCAACTGAATCAAAGGATAACCATTATAGAGAACTTGGCCTTGTATCAATAAGAAGGAACACAATTAAAAAAGTTTCTGTTTCACTAAAAGATTACAATCAAACTTTTGCTAAACATCATATTGTATAATAAATAAGTAAATAAATATAAATATAAATATAAATATAAATATAAATATAAATATAAATATAAATATAAATATAAATATAAATATAAATATAAATATAAATATAAATATAAAAAAATAAAAATAAAAATAATAAATGAATAAATAAATAATTCCTCTCTATAATTTACTGGAATTATCAATTTCTGAAACTAAATTCACTACTTTTGCAACACAACCCCAACTTGATTGGTATCCAGCACCACCAAGTCCATAACAGTGTATAATTTTACCACATCTTTCAATACGATATCCTCCAACTCTAAATGGTCTAAATCCAACTTGTTCCCTCACAATTTCAAGATTTTCCCAATTGTAATCAGGTAAATATTCATGACAACGATTTAAAATTCTCTCTCTTAATTCACTATCAACAAATTTACTCTCAATACCCTTTTGGAAACACCCACCAATGATTAATTCACCTTCACGTCTTGGCATAATATATAATGCTTCATCTTCTTTATCAATTTCAACAACTGTAATTTTATTTAATCCAGTACTATTTTTAGCAACATAGACAACACCACGAACAGGATAAATCTTTTCACGTTCTTCAATTTCAATATCTTCTATTTCACGTGCAAGTAATCCAGTACAATTGATGACAATATCAGATTTTTTACCTGATGCATGAAGTGTAAATGCATCTGATAATTTCTTTATCGAATTTCTACGAATTGCAAATCTGGCATTTGGTCCTTCAATTTCATTAGATAATCTCCAACATTCATTAATTAAAAATGACAAATAATAACTAGTTGAAATAACTAAACCATCAAATTCAAATCCATATGCAAATTTATTATTATCAAATTCATTCGATTTTAATTCCCTAAATCCACATTCAATACTAAATTTACCAAATGCAAACCAAGGTAAATGCTTAACAAAACCATCTTTTTCAAATTTTTCTTTTGTGATATAATTAACATTCTTCCTTGCAGTTACTCCAGCTTCTGGCTTTGTTTTAATCAATTCATAAAATTTCTTATATCCAATAGCATCAATTTCTTGAACAAACTTATCATCATCCGTTGCGAATGACTCCCAATTTGCACCTGCAAATGGTGATGTGTAGTTTTTCTTAAATTCAAAATCCGTTGGGAAATTTTGTGAAACGATTGTTACTTCATTACTTGGATCTTTCTTTAAAAGTTCATATGCGGTTGTAAGTCCAATTACACCTGCTCCTATAACAACAATTCTAGTCATGTTGATGAAATTGGTTTAAATATTAGGACAGGCTTCATTCATTCACCCCCTAATATGAGATTCAATATTATTATTGTTATATGCGCTTTAATCAATAATAGTCATCCTTTGCGTATCAAGCACACTAACAGAAAAAAAATCTTACGATTTATTAACAAACAACTGAACTCTCACGTCTACCGCCAATTTTTTGGGCGGCAAAATTTTTTTGCCCCCCAAATTGCCATGGGAGCCTAGAAAGATCCATGCACACCCCCACCCACACGGTTTCACTTACCACCGCGCACATAGGCCCCCCTTGGCCAGTACTACAAATAGACCAATGTATAACTATCTGAATATTATCATTTATTAAGATAATTATATGAACCTGATAACCGACTATAGGCTCAAACCAAAAATATTAATTTGTTGAAAATTCGCAAGAGATTATAAAAACAATAAAATAGTCTCATTTTTATAGTTTTAACCTAAATTTTCAAATAAGTATCGTATGTATTCCCAAATAGGCAACCATCCCGACACTCAGAGTTTATTTACAAAACAAAAATTGCAAAAAATGGCAAAAAATTGATTTTTTTCGTTTTGTGAAAAAACTTTTCAAAATCGACAAAAAAAATTAGAAAATGAAAAAATTGATTGGTGTCACGTGATTAACTGGGAAGTTTTTCCTTTTTTTTTATGTTGTATGTTATGAGTGTGTGCAAAACCTGACTAAATTTGAATGTATTTAATTACGTTTAAAAAATTCTAATTATTATTTTTAACATACACCACTTACTGATAATAGTAGGTGATATAAATGAAACAAAAGAAAAATGAGATATATATATGTATATGTATAAAAATCTAGATTCAATTTCATGATTCGTGATCACTTGGCGCAACACTGGCACCTCTAAGAGTAACATCTTCATCTTCATATTCACCCCTCAGATTCCAATTTAGATAATCAGTTTCATTGCTTTCTTGTAATGTACCAAGATCACCTGGTGTCATTGCACCAAATTTATTATCCCTTGGTGAACCTGGAACACTTAATGGTCTAGTCAATTTAACCTTTTCATCTGATTCAAAGGGATTAATATCTTGATTAAAATCTTCTGGGTATGCCCTTCTTAATGATAATATTCTTGCCTTATTATATTCTAATCCCATTCTTTTCCAATCTAATAAATCACTTAACCTTTCAACCCTATTTCTTTGATTAATTCTTTGTCTTCTCGTCTTTTGTGAAAATTCAAACATTTGATCACATAATTGATTAATTGATTCTTCAACTGATTTCATTCTTCTATCAACAATATAAATACCATAATCTTGTGAATTTTCAATTAAATCTTCCATATAACATCCAAAACCTGATAAATTGGTCGTAATTGATGGAATACCCATAACTGTACATTCAGCTGGTGTGTAACCCCATGGTTCATAATATGATGGGAAAACACCCAAATGACAACCTCTAACAAACTCATCATAATCAATTGGTAAAATTGGATTCGAAGAATTTAAAAATTCTGGGTGGAAAATAATTTTAACTCTATCTTCTTTTTTATTAAATAATTGACATGATCTAATTTGATTTAAAATTGGATCAGTTGAATCATTAATCATATTATGAGTTACAATTGCTGGTAATGTATCCCTTTTCATTGCAATCATTCTCCTCTTCAATAAAACTCTATCACTTGATCTTAAAATATCATCCAAATTTGGTAATTCTGTTTTATTTGAATCATTAAAATGGTGTGGATCTTGACACCAATTTAATAACCTCTTACTCATCGCATCTTGAATATCTTTAATTGTATTCTCCAATTGTCTAATAACTGCTTGACCTTTTAAAGTCTCAACTGTATAAGAATTAGTTTTACCAGGCATAATAATAAATGCAACAACTGTAATATTACTATTTGCAGCTTTTAATTTATGATTTAATCTTGCCAATGCTTCAATATAAAAATCAACACCTTTATTTCTATATTCATATCTACCTGCAATGAAAAAATATAATGTATTATCTAAATTAAAATCCAGTTGACCATAAAAATGACCTCTAATAAATTCATTAATTTTTTCTTTCTTTTCAGCATGTAAATTTTGAAATTCATGAACTGCTTGAAATTTAACAACATTTAAACCATTAGGTAAAACACCATCAGGTTTTCTTTTCAATAAATGTTCACTTTCATATGCGGTAATATGAGAAACGGTTGTAAAAACATCAGCAGCATGAGCTGCGGATCTTTCAATACAATATCTATGATAAATACCTCTTTTACCAGCTTCATAATCAACATCAAATTTGTCCAAATTATTGTAAAAATCAACTGACCCAGCACATAAATATCTACCTAATAAAGTTGCATGAGTTGTGAAAATTGTAGAACAATCAATTTTTCTTTGTCTACAAAGTGTTAATGCAACACCAGCTAACCATTCATGAGAATGTAAAATAATTGCCTTTTCAGTTTCTTGACAACTAAATTCTCCAATAAACCAAGCTGTTAAATAACCTAATAAAACAGCATCATTTGTTTCGGTATCTTCAACAGGGGTTGGAATTGCAGCAATATTCCATAGATCAGTTTTCCATTCATTCAAGTTATGAGCAGCAGATCCTAAATCAAATAAGATTACTCTTGGCGCACCTTCAATTAGCCATCTACCATATAAATATTTAATACCTCTACTTCCCATTGATTCTAATGTTGCCTTCAAAGCCTTATTAGTCACCGGTAATTCTTCGACTTCAACTGATGCACTTTTATAATTCAATGGACCCAATAACATATATCTCTCTTTGTACTCTGAAACTGTGACTGGAGCCTTGGATTTTAAAACAGAATAAATACCACCAACTCTATTTGCAACTTCTGTAGCAACTTCAAACAGATAATGTTTTTTAATATCTCTAGTCATCTTATCTATATTTATATGTATATATGTTCTCTATTTGACAATAAAATACACAAACTTCAAAAATATTTATCTAATCGCTTAAAAATCTGGGGTAATAAAGAAAAACTTGAGCAAAAAAAAAGACAAAAGCAAATAATAATAATAATTAAAAAAAAAACTGTACTTTTGTAAATCTAAAATTGAATCACTTGTATGTTCAAACAACAGTCAATTCAATCAAAACTAAAAGAAAAGAGAAAAGATAAAGAGAAAACTATAACCATTTCAAAGGAAAAAGAAAATTATAATCACATTAACATCACCATGCTCAGCTAAAAAAAACAAAAAAAAAATACAGCCCCCCACTTTTACAACCAAATTTTAGCTGAGCATTTTTTTTTTTTCTCTTTTTCTTTTCTTTTTTTTTTTCTGCTTATCACTTACGTAATACCACAGATTGGATATAATGACGGCCTTCCATGGGCACATATAAAAGGATCATAACAGTCTTTAAGTTGAAAAACTAGCTTAGAAAGATTTTCTTGATTGATATTTTGTCCAAACATCACAGACATACGACAAGCTCTAGATTTAATTGCCTCTCGATATAAATCTGGCATATGTGATACATATTTGACCCACCAAAATTGATCAGTTTTATTATTCGTCTGACCATAATGACAATTCCCAAATCTAACCTTTTTATATTCGTGTAAATTGTATAAAAACTGAGAGATACCCTTTTTCAAAACATCTTTATCCAATTTAAGTATCTTATCTGAAATAATCTTGGGTAAGTGTGTAATAGTATTTAATTTAGAATCAAATTTAATCCCCCAAAAATTAAGTGTTTCATTGTATTTTTCAATCATTTCAATCTCTATTTTGTTAAATCCTAATTTGATTTGTTCTTCTAAATTATTCATTTTTCCACTAGATTCTGTAAAGCATAGTTCAATAAGCTCCTTAAACATCTTTTCAACATTAAATCTTTCATCAGCAGCATGTTGATCCAAACCTATTATTTTATTTTCAAATTTAACCAATATAAATTTCTTATCAACCTGACCAATTATTTGAAATTTATCAATATCATTCCTATTCAATTCAAGATTTTCAATTTTTCTAAAAAATTCAGATTGATTTTTCAATTCTACTTGACTTTGGATTCTATAGCAATGATCACATGATAATTCAATGTCATCATCTTTTTTATCATCATTTGATTGGACTAATCCCTCTTTAATCTTATCTAAATCACATATCCTATGTAAAAATTCATCTTTTTCGTTATTCTTAGTATACCTCCCATTGATTTCAGATTCTCTAAATCTAGATATTCTAACATTAGAATTCAATATGGCTGTATTTCTAATCGCCTTTTTCTTATTAACCTTATATTCTTTATCTATTGATAGTTCCTTACCATCTCCTTCAATCTTTTTACGTCTTTTAAATATTCCAAAATAAACTTCAATAACTTTACTGAACAATGATTCCAAAATTTGTATATTTTTTGTATAATAACAAACTTTACTTGGATCTTGAATCAATTCAGATATTTCAAATGGTGTATTAAATTTGGCAATAAATATCGCATTAGTACTATATGGCCTTCCATACATATTGCTAGACTTTTTATTGCAAGCTTTATTGTTATGCGTTTTGATATTATGCCCCCATAATTCATAATTTTTTTGAAACAATTGATTAATGGATCTGATTAATTCATCATTTAAAAATGGCCTCCCATTTAAATATATAAATTGATAACTCTTAGTTTGAATCGTTGATAACCCAATTGCAGCCTTCAACTGAAAATCTTTATATTGAACTTTACAAATTTCAAAATCTTGACAAATTTTTTCTCCAAATATAGATTTAAACGAATTAATCTGTAATTGTAAAGGTACTTTTTCATTATTTATCAAGACGGAATTTTTCACAATTACCTTATCAAGCCATTTAGAAACTTTAAATTCGGATTTTAAAATTTCAATTTTAATCCATGGCTTGTCTATTAGACAATCCAATATGGTCTTTTTAATTTCAAAGATTTCGCCAATCCAGCTCTTTTCGATATTATCAAAAAGTAACTTCTTCCTTACAATCATTGGATCAAATAATCCAATTATTCGAATACTTGTCCCAACCGGTACAATCGAATCATGTTTGATTACATCTCCGATTAGTTTATCACCAACAAAACAAGCTTTAAAGCCACTATTATATTCTTTAACCCTAGAAATAACAATCGCTGATTCGCATGTGTTAAGCAAAGAATTAAACGCTTCACCTCTGAAACCAAAAGTCCCCAACTGTTTAAGTCTATTCAATTTGTTAATTGGCGGTTCATTTTCGGAGTTTAATGTTAATTTCGATGTGAAAAATCGTTTACCCAAAAATTCTAATGAATCCGGATCTAGTCCTTCTCCGTTATCTAAATATTCTATTTCTATTGCCTTTTCGATGTAATTCACCTTCAATTTTATGGTTATATTATTTGCACCGGAGTCTACACCATTTTGGGTTAATTCTCTAATTATATCTGATAATCTGTTTAATTTGACTTGACTTTGCAATGAATGATGTATAGAAGGATCTATTTGCTTTATTTTTGACATAACACTGTCAAATATATCCAATACCACTTTAAACGATATTTATCATACCTCTTGTTTCATTAAAAAATAAAAAACCTAAATCCTTTATCAGAGACACTCAATAAAAAAAAAACCTCTATAACCATCGAACAGAAAACCCTGTCACTAACTTTTTTTTCTTTTTCTTTTTCTTTTTCTTTTTTTTTTCCTCGCTTTCGACGAGACTGGATGAGTGAAAATTTGCATTTGTTTCATCATTCTAGCAACTCAGCAGTCAGTATCTTCTTGATTCTTTATTCCAACATTAATCTCGCAACTTACTAATTATCATGAAATTTACCATTTGTTAGATTGGTGTTCCTTTTTTTTAATCATACATTGATATCTAAAATTTTTGAGTGCAAAAATTTTGAACAAAGGAACACCAAAATTATCAGGTAAGTTTTTAAGATCGATAAACCCCTATTCTACGTATGAGATTTTATGGACAATCAATTCGATGTATTTGTATACGTATTGATAGTGTTTGAATATGTTTTCCTTGGATATGTTTAACAATTATATGAATTTGATCACAAGTATTAGTTGAGTTATTTGATTATATCCGTATAATTGGAGGTCGGCTTGAATTACCATACATTCTAACATCTATGGACAACTCGATTTGACGTTCTGTTTTAATCACCGTTTATAGCGATCGTTTCAGTTGGTGTTAATTGAATTATCAATTTCTTGTTGATTATCATTTTAATTTATTATCACTTTCAAAGGGAATCATATGAATTATTAATATTTGATATTTTTACATTATTATTTTTTATCTTATTATTAAAGTCTTATTTTATCAAAGATTGGGGGGATAAAAATTAATTGTGCATCATAGTACATCAATCGTTTTTTCCGTTCTGTCGGTCGGATTGGTGTCTCCAAGAACACAAACAAATAATAAAAACTGTAAATATTTAATTAGAGCCCTATTTTTTTTATTCATCTTATCCACATTTGTATTTATTGTTAGAACATGATTAGAGCCGATCAGGCCACATTGTAGAATCTCTGGTTATCATGGGAATTACATAGTGTTGTAAGTGAATATCCAGAATAATAAGACTAATAATCTTTTAAATGTAATATAACTTAAATTGCTTGTCAAAGCTTTGATTTGCAGATAACCTTTGGATCCTATTTAAGCAAGTTTTGATGTTACAATGCAGTGATACTGAAAAATATATGCTGAAAATAATATGCATCTTAAAAAATGGGAATTACCCACCCAATGATTATTTTTGTTAAAAAATTGTTTTAAATGACTCTAAGAAAGTAAATTTTTTTATTTGATTTGTTTAGAGTAACCTGCGATAGCTGAAAGTGTTAAAAATACGGTTTTAAGAAGATGGCTTTAAATAATAATGTTGAGTTAAAAATCAGCATTTTTCTTGTAAGCAATGCCCGTGTAGCGTAATGGTTAACGCGTTTGACTTCTAATCAAAAGATTCTGGGTTCGACTCCCAGCATGGGTGCAGGCATTAGCTTAATTTTTTTTGGCTTTCTTTTTATTTTAATAAAAATTAAACGGGAATTTTTTTCTTTAAAAAATAAAATAAAGTTAAACAGAATGGAATAACAATATTTAAAAAAAAATAATTATAAATAGAAACAGAAATAGAAAATAGAAAATAGAAAATAGAAAATAGAAATAGAAAATAGAAATAGAAATAGAAATATATAAAAAAAAAATAGAAATAAATTAAAGTAAAAAACAATTATTCTTGACCAAACCCAATAGTATTTTCAACTGCGATAGTTAACTTCTTCTTTAAAGTATCATAATCTTTATAAGGAGGTAAGTCAACTCTGTTAAAACAAGTATGCGATTTTGGTAATTGGTCACTTTCACCAGCTTTTTCAATAGTAAATCTTCTTGGACCATCAGAACCTTGTAAATCTTTGAAACCATTAACTGGGATTCTTGATGTACCCGTAGTAAATTGTAAAAGTCTTGCACGTTGCTCACTTTCCCATTCACTAATTGCTCTCCAAAACCATTGAATGATTTCATCACTTTCTTGATAACCCCTATAATCAGTATTCTTTTTCCAATCATCAATATCAATATCAGCTAAACCACCAATTAATAATTCAAGTTCACGTTCATCAAAAACTTGGACTAATTCTTGAGGGATCAATTCATTAAATCCTTCCATAAATGAACGGAATTGTCCTTCAACAGGTTTTGATATAATCCATTCTGTTTTCAATTCAACAAATTCACGTTTATTTTCATTATCAACTTCAATATCTCTACCATTTGGTTTTAAATCAATTATAACTCTTTCACCAAATCTATCTTCTTCGACACTAAATGATTCATATAAAATATCGGTTATATCATTTTCTAACATCCAACACAGTGATTTATACATTTCAACATCAACAGATTCTAAATCTTGTAAAACAATTTTCTTTCTCAACATCATTTTATACATTGCACCAACGAAAAATGCATCTAAAAATCTACGATGAAAAACAGCCAATCCAACAACCCTACCAACAAATTTAAAATAATTTAAATGTTCAGGATTAATATTAGAATTTGGATTAATTTGTAATGTATAATTATCACTTGATGCATATTTGAATAAACCATAAGCTGGATTAAAAACTTCATGAGAAAGTTGTTGAAAAAATTCTCTTGAAACTCCACCATAATCTAAACCTTCTTCACCATCAAATTTAATCATTAATCTTTTCTTTAAATCTTCAGGTGTTTGCCTCATAACTTCTCTAAATGAATCTTCTAATAAACAATCTCTTCTAACTTTAATATGACATTGACCAGGTAAAATTCTTAAAGCAGGTTGTGATCTAAAATAAACAAGTTTCCTTCTAAAATCACGTTTATATTGAGGAACATTTTGATCTAATGATGAAGGTAATCTTGGATCATCCCAAGTTGTAGTTTTAGTATTATGATCAACAAAATAAACTCTTGATGTATTTGCAAGTCTCATTTCCCAACCACTTGGTAATGGTCCCATTGCAGATAAACGTTGTGCATTATAACCTGAATTTGCACCAAAACTTTTAACAAATTGTTGTCTTCTTGGATCAACCCAAGTTGTAGTTCGAGTATTATGATCAACGTAATAAGGTCTTCCTTCAGGTGTAAATCTTTGTTCCCAACCAGGTGGTAATTCACCTAAACCTGGAACTGTTTGTCCAGTTGCTTCTAAAGTTAAAGCTTCTTCATCAGTTATATTAGGATTTGATGTACTTGAACCTGCAACCGTTGATGAATTAAAATTTGGTGGCTGAACTGGATTTGATTGTCTAGAAGTATTATTATTATTATTATTATCACTTGAATCTAAAGTAGGCCTCTTCCAAGTTGTAGTTCTTGTATTATGGTCTACATAATAAGTTCTACCAAAATTATCAGTTCTACGTTCCCAACCAGGTGGTAATCTTCCTAATTGATCTTCAAAAGATGAAAATTGTCTTCCACTAGTATTTGTATTATTATTTGCAGTTGATGATGAATTATTTGAAGATGCAAGTCCTGGGAATATATTATTTGAATTATTTGAATGTGTAGAATTTGCAATTGATTGTCTATGATTATTATTAATATTATTATTAGTACTATTAGTAGTATTTGAATCAGTTATTGAATTATTTCTAATAAAATTAGTTGGATCTCTTGAATCTCTAAAATCATTTTTATGAGAAATTGTTATTATAATTTTACCAGATACAGGTAAATTTGAATTTGATTTTTTTAATTCTTCAGCAACTGTTTGTTCACTTGCAGGATCATTAAAATTAATATAATCTCCTATTCTAATATTAATTACACCAAGGAAACCTTGATCTTTCTTTTTAAATTTTCTTTGATCGAAAACTTGAATAATTAAAACAGAATTTTCATTTACATTAAAATCAAAAGATTGATCCCAACGTGGAGCTGATGTTCTTTTTGCAGTTTCAGTAGTTTGAGTCTGTGAACCATCAACAGTTAATACAGCAAATGGATCAGGAGATTTAAAAATTTCTCTTTTATATAAACCATCTGCGGCTAAAACTTTAACTGTTATTTTTGAACGATTTGAAGGCATTTTTCTTCTTCTTCTTCTAATTCTTTAAATAATTTAAAACAATTAAGGTAAACAATTATAAATTTTGAATTAACTTTAAAAACTTATGAAGAAGTTAAAAAATTGAAAAAAAATTTTTTTAAATGTGACTAATAAACGTATGCGTATCTAATCGATTATAATGAAAAAGTGAAAAGTAAAAGTAATAATTTTTTATTTGGTTCAATTGATATAAAAATTTTTATAATCTTATCTTATTATTAATATTAACAACAGTAGTAATAAATAAAAAAGGAAGTATTCCAATAGATGTGCTCAAATATAATATAATATAATATAATAAATTAATCAGTTGAATCAGAGGGCAAAGGATGATTATAATAAAATAATTTTTTTTCCAATGACAGAACAAGAAATAAAAAAAAAAAAGAGAGGAAAACTGATTTCTTATATATATTATTTATATAAACAATATACTAAAAATGTTAAATAAAATAGAATAAAATAAAATAAAAATTATAAAAAAAAAAGAAAGAAAGAGAAGAGAAGACAAAAGAAACAGGAACAAGCCTACCAAAATAAACTGCCAACAATGTATATGGTCAGAGAGACAGAATCTGTCTTGTCATCTAATAGTAGTAGTTAAGAAAAGAAAAGAAAAGAAAAAAATTTTTTTTTTCCCGGTGAGGAGTAATCGGTAAACCGAAAAAAAAAAAAAAGAATATTTTTCTGGTGTACAGATGGAAAAAAATTGGAGCGTGTCACGTGTCTTTTTTTTTTTTCATTTTTTTTTCATTTTCGTTGAACTTTCGTTGAATTTTCGTTGAATTTTCGTTGAATTTCCTAAAAGGGTAAAATTTTCAGTCAGCCACCATGAATTGAGTTCATTTTATTATAATCGTATCACGACACGTTAAAATTTTTTACTCTAATTTTTCCCCCTTTCCGTTTTATAATGGCTTGTTTGCAGGACAATAGGGATTTTTTTTTTTTTTTTTGAGTTGCTGCTATGCATAATCTATCTTCTGTAGTTTATACTATCGCACTAGTTAGTGCATAGTTACTTCGTTTATTATTTAAAGAATGGATTTTCCGATTTATTTTCTATCGTTCTATATATTGAATTAATTTCGTTTCACTTTATCTCGTCTATATTTCAACATTTTTTAGTTCATTTATTTGTTTTGTTTTTTTTTCTTCTATTATATACCTGTTATGTATTTGAATTTAATTGTTATTTGACTACAATTACAATTACAATTTTAATTTGACAAAAAAAACAAAACAAAACAAAACAAAACAAAAAAAGAAAAGAAAAAAAAATATCCAACTTCTATTCATTCCTTTATTTTAAATATTATATAATTTCATTCTTAAATTTTTACAATAATCATGTCTCACAATAATTTCCAATCAAACTATTGGAAAATAGATCATGAAGAAAAATCTTCAACATCTTATATACCAACAAATACTTCATTATCAATAGATTTAGATACAGTTGCTATTGGTTCAAACTATTTGACTGAAAATTTGAAAATTTTTCAACTAACCACTAATTCATTAATTCATTTAGCTTCTATTACATTACCTGATATTCAAAATTTAAAATTCTTAGAATCTGTATCTTTACCACCATATGATTTTAAATTTTTAATGACAGGTCATTCAAATGGTATTGCACATTTATCAACAATACCATTAGTTGACAATTCATCGTATCAAAATGCTGAAATTATTAAACGTTTTAATCATAAAAAGCATATTAAATTAAATTCAAACTCAAATTCAAATTCAATAATTAAGAATCGTCTTTGTTTGAATAATGGGAAAATTTCAACTGCAATTACTTCTATACAATTAACAAATCATCATTGGAAATCAACTCCATTAAATTCAATGATTTCTATTTATGATCATCATCTTTTCCTTTGGGATACAAGTAGATCTAAATCTCCATTATCTTTAATTCCTATAAATGGAATATCAAATTCATCAATTAATAAAAATGTTGATTCATTGGTTGCAGTAGTTGGTGATTTTGGTGTCTCTCTATTAGATCTACGAACAGGTAAAGAAAGTAATAATAATAAAACATCAGTTTACATTCCAAAACCAATTTTAAATTCATCAACAATTTCAAATAAATATAACGGTTGTACTTATGTTGAATGGTGTGAAACAAATGAAAATTATTTGGCTACTGCACAACCATCAAATAATTCAGTATATCTATGGGATATTAGGAAGATGGAACCTATCACAGAATTATCCGGGTTTTCAGATTCTGTTACACAAATTCAATGGAGTGGTAATACACTTTGGACAGGTGATGATGATGGTTATTTGACAAAATGGAATTTAAAAAATTTAGATAATTTAAAAAATCATAAATGTATTATCTCAAATAAGAAAAGATTAACGGATACTTGGGATAGTTCTTTAACTGGAAAATCATCTAAGCCAATAGAATGTGGTCAGAGTATGAAAATTTCTAATTCTAAAATTATTTCAATGGATTATAATTCACAAAATGATAATATTACTTGTATCGATGGATCATTCTTAAGTACGCATGAAACTACTAAATTAAAGGTACCTAAAACTGTTGAAAGAATTTCTTGTAATACAACTGCTCCAATAAATCAGATATCTTCAAACAACGTAATATCTACAAAAAGCAGTAGTTCATCTTTTGATTCTGCATCAAGATCAGAATTGTTTGATTCTGTCAAAGATTTTAGAAGAGGTAGTCACGATACAACCATACCTTCAAGTCCTACATCAACTACTGATAAACGAAATAAATCTGGTGATTATATTGAAAGTTTCCAAAAAGAAATAGACCTTATGATAAAATCATTAGAAACGAAGGTTATCGACGATACAGTGTATATTTAATGCCTATAATCTTTCATTTATAATTTGTATACTTTTTGTTTAATATATATCATAATAACTAACTAGTTAAAGTAGTAAAATACAATCGTTTTGCTCATTTTTTCTGTTTTTGTCAGAGTTGTCTTTAAATTATCAAAAACTCTAAATTTATCTTTCTATCCATGCATTATTGAAACCCAAGGACTTTGGTTTTCATATTCTTCGGAAAAATATTCTTCCCTGTGTTCATTTAGCCAATTAAGTAAAACATCCAGGTATACTTTACTAGTTCGTATAGTATTAACATCAACGTTATTCATGACAAGGATACTAGGAAACATTGATATCATTCGTAGAAGGAATATTGTTCCATATATGTCATACAAGTTTGATTCTTTCCCATTCTCTAGTATTTCACTATATTGAGGCCTTTCATATCTATATAAAAGGAATGTACCAAGACATTGTTCAAAGTAAAGTTTCATTGATTCTGTTATCTCCAAAAATATCTTTAGCTCAAGCTCAAACTCAAGCTCGATTTCATTATCTCTTCCATCTTCACTGAATTCACGTGTAATGTATGATGAAAAATCTTCAAGTGTTTTGGAAACTGTATTTTTTGCAGGCAACGATAGCAGTTTATTGTTTTTCGTAATATTCTCCCAATCATTTACCAAAATAATTTTTAATGCATCTGGGATTAAAACTTTAATCTCATGATGTGTGAAGCCCCTTTTAGATTCAGATTGTCCTCCTCCATTAAGCCTTTTTCGTTTTGACCTGTTTTCTGTATTATCAGAATTATAATCGCCAATGCTACTATCACTACCTTCTTTTGACTGTCCACTCTTTCGAAGGCTTTTACATCCATTCTTATTTATGATTGAGTCTATTCCATTATTAACATTAGTTTTTAGTGCCCTTTCAGCAGTTTTCTTATTTGACTTATTCTTCGACCCAAGGGCTTGTAATGAACGTTTTTCTAATTTTGCTTTCTCCCTATCCATTTCCCTTTCCTTCTCTTCATTTTCAAGTGCTTCACGTTTTAAACGCTCTTGCTCCTGTACATCAAATTCTAAATTTTCTTTGAGCATAATATTTTCATTGTTAACTTCAAGTATACGCTTAGGAAGTACCCATTCATCCCATTTAGCATTCCAACCTTGATAATGCACCATATAGCATACTTCTGTCAATAAATTACTTGGGAACTTCTTATTAGGCGCAGATTGTATATGCTCTTTTTTCTTTTCATCATAATAATCAATTTTTTGCGTTACTGGATCGAACTTCCGTATTACTTTAGAATCATATAATAAGGGTCCCTGATAAACGAAAACCTTTTCACCTAAATGAAATATTTTATCTGTCATCTCTTTTAAATTTCGATAGTTTATCAAAACATATTAATACTTCAACCTGATGTTTAAATACCAAACTAAATGCAACATCCACCACCAAGTTCAATTTTAAGAATGGAAGTCTCAAACTGCAGTACAGAACGAAACCATTACGCGCCATGATGTTCTGCCGTGTTGTGTGTTTCCCAACATAAATACATATAATTCAAGTTTTGAAGTTTAAATTAAAATTTTTACAACTGTCAGCTTTTAACATAAATAAAGGACAAAAAAATAAATAATAAACAATTTGATTTTTCACATTCTGAAAATGTCACAAATGGATAAAAAAGAGAACAAAGAGTTACCGCCTTTGCCGGTTCATGCAAGAGAATCCAAGACGTTAATGCAACCCCAAATTAGACCCACAGCTTCGTCTCTACCTTATACCAAAAATGTCACTGAACCCCATTTGTCCTTGAAATCGATGGATTTATCAAATTTAAATAATAGATCGAAACCACAAAATCTAATGACACGGAGAGCGGGACCATTTTTAACTTTAAATCTTGACAATAATAGTAATAATAACGGCCCTAGGGTGTCTTCTGATACTCCATTAGTAAGTCCGGCACAATTTTCTGCAAGTTCAGCTGAAGATTGGAATTGTTTAGATGGTGATATCACACCATCTGATAAAGGTAAACATTTAAGCTTACCGATGAAAAATATAGGTTTATTGAATAAGAATATCGTGATACACCAACAATCTATACCCAATATGATTTCAACGAGAGCCGCCAATGATCAAGCTCCAGAAAAAATGACAACTGAATTGAAGTCTCTTAATCGACGTAATTTTAAAAAATTGACACTTGAACCATTTTCATTAGATTTACCAAATAATTCAACTTCAAGTTTAATCCTAACAGATTCACCAATAGCAAAACTGGAAATTAAAGATCCTGAAAAAAAAATTGATGCCAACGAACTCATTGAAAATATTAAAAATTTAGAATTAGGACTTGAATATCAAATGCCAATACGTGCCGATGAATTGGTGGGATTGAAAAAACTTGGATCTGGTCAATCAGGTACAGTTTCAAAAGTTCTACATTTACCAACACAGAAAACAATGGCTCGTAAAGTTGTGCATCTTGAAGCAAAGGAACTTGTACAATCACAAATAATGAGAGAATTGAGAATAATGCATGAATGTGATTCTCCGTTTATAATAGAATTTTATGGTACATTCTTAAATGAAGGTAATGTAGTAATATGTATGGAATATGCAGATTGCGGTTCATTAGAACATATTTTTAAAATAACTGGCCCATTTCCAGAATTTATGTTAAAACATGTTGCACATTCCGTTCTTTCCGGTTTAATATATCTTTATGACCAACATAGGATTCTTCATAGAGATGTCAAACCTTCAAATGTTTTACTCACATCAAAGGGAAAGATTAAATTATGTGATTTTGGAGTTTCAAGGGAACTCATCAATTCAATGGCTGATACATTTGTGGGAACTTCGACATATATGTCACCTGAACGTATTCAAGGTGGAGTTTATTCAGTTAAAGGTGATGTTTGGTCTTTGGGTATAATGTTATACGAATTAGCATCAGGAAAATTAGCATTTACAAATGATAATTCTGGTCATGTATCTATTCTTGAATTGTTACAAAGAATTGTAAATGAGCAACCCCCAAGTCTATCAGTTAAAGATGGGTTTAGTGGTGAATTAGTTGATTTTATATCATTATGTTTAAAAAAGGAAAATCAACGATCAAGTCCATGGGATTTAATGAATCATCCATTTTTACAAGACTTTTTAGATGAAGATGGGGTTAGAGTGAGTGCTAAATATCGTGGTAATATACGTAAATGGTGTAAAAATGTGAGGCGGGTTCAAAAGGGGAAACCAATCTTATAATCAAATAATTGATTTATGTATTAGTAAAGTTTATATAAAAATATTTTAATATACAGTAGTTTAAAGTCTAAGGACATCAGCAATCAAATACAAGCTTCCGCAAACAACAATTTGTTTATTTGATATTTCATATGCCTTCTTAAGTGCATCTTTTAGTTTGGGAATAGTGTAAATTTCTTCATATTGAATTGACTGTGAATTAACTTCGTTTCGCAAAACTTCAGCACTGGTTGGTTCAATCCATGGCATACCTTGTATGTTATCTTCAAATTGTGTAAAAATTACTGTATCTTGTGGTTTTATAATTGGTCTGAATAAACTATTCAAATCTTTACCCTTTGTAATAGCAATAACAAAAACAAAACCTGAATGATTTTGTCTAACAGAATCAAGATATTTTCCAAGTTCTACAGCAGCTTGTGTATTATGTGCTCCATCAAGTAGTAATGTGATCGTTTCACTATTACCTGGAAGTCCTAATTTTTCAACATTAAATTCGTGTTTTTGTAATCTACCGGGCCATATTGTTTTAGCAATACCCTTTTCAATGGAATCCTTATTAATTTTATCATTCTTAATAAGATCAATCATTTTTAATGCAACTGCCAAATTATCCCATTGATAATCACCTAATAATGTAGGTTTAATCCAACAATCGTCAACCCTATTTGCTACAACCAATGGACAACCAACAATTTCTGATTCTTTTTCGGCAACTTTTAAAACAGATTGATCATTCGATCCATCTATTACCGCAGGCACACCCTTTTTAAATATACCTACTTTTTGGTATGCAATTTCAGCGAGTGTATTTCCAAGTAAGCTCTGGTGATCCAATCCGACTTTTGTAACACCTACAACTATTGTTTTATCAGCTGGTATTACATTAGTTGCATCCAAACGACCACCAACACCAACTTCTAAAATTGCAATTGGAACTGAAGATTCCACAAATATTTGGAATGCTGTACAAGTAAGTAATTCAAATTCTGTACAACCAACATTATACTGCCTATCAGTATTTGCTATTAATTTTTTACATTTTTCATAAAGCGGAATTGAAACGGGTACATTATTAATCTGTATTGAATCTCTAGGTGTGAGTAAATGAGGAGAATTGAATTTACCGTTGTCAATTCCAGATTGTGTTAAAACATGTGAAATATAAGAACAAACTGAACCTTTTCCGTTTGTACCTGCAACATGAATAAAATGAGGTTTATGATGTGGATTATTAAGTAAACTAAGAAGTTTATGTATTCTATGTAATTGTAAATCAAGTGGCATCAATTATATATTATTTTACTATGTTTAAACAGCACAAATAAAGTGCTAAGATAATATCAAAATGATAAAACAATAATAATTTCAGCTTTCTATAAATTCAACAATTGAAAAAATATAATAAAAAAAATGAATTCATTATACAGTCGATCGACGCACACATTACTTTAATTATCGCGAATTTTATTTGTTATTATTGGGAATAGAGAAGAACAGAATAATAAAGTGACATGAATGGTGATGATGTTGATCGAAATAGCTGAGCGTTTTTATAGTAGTTTTTTCTATTACAATTCTTTGATTGAATACTCAATTATTATCTTAAAATGGCAACAAAGAGATTGGAGATAAAATTGAGAAAATTTTTCAATATTCCTCGTAAGGGGGAAAATTATGAATTTAGATCAGGTCTCGTATCTCAATATGCAGATGAAAGGAAAGATACGATTCAACGTGTTATTGCTGCAATGACGGTCGGTAAAGATGTTTCAGCATTATTTCCTGATGTTTTGAAGAATATTTCTACTCATGATTTAGAACAAAAAAAATTGGTTTATTTATATCTAATGAATTATGCTAAAACTCACCCTGAATTGGTAATTTTAGCAATAAATACATTTGTACGAGATGCAGAAGATCCAAATCCTTTGATTAGAGCTTTAGCAATTAGAACAATGGGTTGTATAAGAGTTGATAGGATGGTTGATTATATTGCAATTCCATTAAAGAGAACATTAAAAGATGATAATCCATATGTTCGTAAGACTGCTGTTATTTGTGTTGCTAAATTATTTGAATTGAATCCAACTGTTTGCATGGAACAAGGATTTTTAGATTATCTTTTTGAATTGGTTGATGATTCAAATCAAATGGTTGTCGCTAATTCTGTAGCTGCATTATTAGAAATTTCAAAATCAACCCAAAAAGATGTTTTAAAGATTGATTCAAAAATTTTATCAAAATTATTGTTGACATTAAATGAATGTAGTGAATGGGGTAGAGTTTCAATCTTAAATGCTTTAGTTGAATATAATGCACAGGAATTATCTGAAGTCCATGAAATTATTGAAAGTATATCACCTCAATTGCAACATGAAAATCCTGCAGTTGTTTTAACCTCGATTAAAGTTTTGATTAAACAATTAAATAAACTTCCAAATAATGAAATAAATAATGTTTTAGGAAGACTTTCAAGCCCTTTATGTTCATTATTGACAACATCACCAGAAATTCAATATGTTGCATTAAAAAATATTAGAATTTTGCTTGAAAAATATCCAAATATTTTAGATAAAGAGTTACGTGCTTTCTTCATTAAATATAATGATCCATTATATCTAAAATTAGAAAAAATTGAAATTATGACTAGAATTTCAAATGATGAGAATTGTATGCTATTATTATCCGAATTAAGAGAATATGCAATGGAAGTTGATATAGAATTAGTTAATAGAACTATTAATGGTATCGGTCAAATTGCAATTAAAATTGAAAAATGTTCCAAAAAAGCAGTTGAAGTTTTATATGAATTATTTATTAATAGAGGGGAATACGCAGTTGAGGAAATTATAATTGTCGTACAGAATATCTTAAGAAGATATCCAAAGACATTTTTATCAACTGTTATAACAATTGTTGCAGATTTGAAAATTGATGATTTAGCTAGATCTGATTCATTATCATCCTATATGTGGATATTAGGAGAATATTCTAAGGAAATACCACATTTAGAAAATAAATTAACTTATATCGTTGAAAATTTTGATGATTTTGAACCAATTGTACAATCTGCAATATTAACTTCAATTGTCAAAATTAGTTTGTTAAAACCAACTCCAAAAATTCCACAATTATTACAACAAGTGTTGAATAAAGCAACTAAAGAAGTAGAAAATGCTGATGTTAGGGATAAGGCATATTTATATTGGAGATTACTTTCAACTGATGATAAGAATTTACAGAAGGAAATTATATTAACTAAATTACCAGTTTTAGAATCAACAATTGAAACATTTAATCCTGCACTATTAGATGAATTAATTGAAAGATTGGGTAATTTAAGTTCAGTATTTTATAAACCTGCATCATCATTTATTAAATTGGATGAAAAAAATCAAATATTTATGAAGTCTTCAGATTTGCAAAATAAAAAATTCGAAGAATTACAACAAATGGCAAAGAATGAAATTGTTAACAATGCCGTTAAATCTGAAAATTTGCTTGATTTTGATATTAATAATGATGGACAGGATGATTTGGTTGATGATGCTGAAAATCAAACCAGTGGTAATGTCCTCGAGGAATTGAACGATTTATTTTCAGGGCTTGGAACTTCTTCTGCCACTCAGCAAACTTCCAATACCACCGATTTATTCGGTATAATAAATGGACTAACATTATCCGCATCACCTTCAGAATCACCACCACCTGCTCCAGTTAATGATAAACCTAGAACTAACGACATTTTAGGATTATTCTGATCCCTTGTTTTGTTTTTCTTTACCCTTTAAATTTTTCTCTCGACAATTTTGCACCTTATTATACTACACCTACATACTGTATCTTAAATATTGCTATATATATTAGCACACTTTTTAATTTTTTTTAGTTTATTTTTTTTTGTACATATTTTTTATTTTATTTAATAGAAAAAAGTAACTTTATAATACAACAATCACTAATTGTTAATTCAATTAGATAAACATCAACTATCCACTTCATCAATTTCTTTATCATCATTCTTTTTCTTGATTAATCCTTCATGTTCTAATTCATCATCTTGAACAAATGCATCCTCATCTTCTTCATCCTCATCTTCTTCAGCTCCTTCTGCAACATTTTCTTCAATACCTTCCATTTCTTGACCACCATCTTCATCTTCATCTTCATCACCATCTGCTGGAGATGGGAAATATTCTTCAACACTAGCCAAAATTTGTTCACATTGATCCTGTGAAAATCTGTCTTCACATTCTTCAATAATTGAATATAAATTAACCAACGAACGAGGGAATGAATTCATTATCATAAGTTTCTCAATTATTTCAAGTTCATATTCATTTAATACGAGCATAAGCTTGACAAAACTTTCAGTTTTCACATCATTACCTTGCTCAACTTTGACTAAATATTGACTCAAATCACGCGTTATGATCTCAAGGTCTAATAGTTGTGGATTGAATTTATGTTTACGTTTCTGGTTTTTTTGTGGGATAGTGAATCCCCATGCATTATCCTTTTGGACTGCGCACATGTGCTGATATACTTCAAAATTAGACAGCAATTTATCACGTTGTTGTATGATCCTCATAATGTATGCAAACTAATAAATTCAGTTAATATTTAATTTCCAACCTGAAAACCCAGCAAAAGGAAAGCTTCTTATTAACTCAACTTAATCATATATTTCTTCATACAGAAAAAAAAGAAAAGAAAAAAAAAAAGAGAAAAAAACATGTTGTGTAAAACTGCGCAATTTATTTTCAGATTACGTAAAAATATTCCTATACAAGATATACACATCATTTACAATTATTAAGGTTTTAACGATCCAGGTGGCGGGCCAGGTCTTGATCCAGGTACTGGACCAGGCAGTGAACCGGGTGAAGCATTGGAGCAAAACATAGATTCCAAAACCTTGTGAAATTCTACCATACTTTGCAACAATGCTGGTGGAGGACGTTGACCGTTTTGCTGGCATTGTAAAAGCATACTTTGAATCTGGAAAAACTTTTCCCTAAAGGGCGGTGGGAGTTGGTCCGGTGGTGGAAGGTTTGCAGGCATGTTTGGAAGAAAACCTGGTGAAATGTTCTGTATTCTTTGTTGCGGATTCTGTTGTGTTATTTGATATGGTGCTTGTCCTCTTGATACATTTTGCTGTGTTTTTTGCATATCTAAATGTTCATGCACATCTGCACTAACTTGTAATTTTTGTGTAGAAAAATTTTCAGGCGATATTTGCTCTGAGCCATGTGCAGAGTTTTGTCTAAATTCTGTTGCATCATTTTGTAACGTATTTGCTCTTCCATGCATGTCTGCTGCACCCATAATATTTGGATTCATGTGCATCGGCTGAATATTCATTCTATTTGTCATATTATTAGGAATGGCACTTAGATTGTTCGGAATCTGGTTTCCAAGATTTTGAAGACCAGGTGGGAGCTGTGATGGTTGCATATTAGAATTGAGTAATTGTTGCATAATATGTGGTGGTAATTGGCTTGAATTGTGCAGCACATTTGATGGATTTTGAAACACATTTGGTATGTTTGACTGTAGATTAGATTGCATGTTAGGATGTACTTTGGAATGTACATTAGGAGACATATGCTGCATATTAGGTGGCATGTTAGATGGAACGTTTGGTAGCATATTTGGTGGCATATTTGGTGGCATATTTGGTGGCATATTTGGTGGCATATTTGGTGGCATATTTGGTGGCATGTTAGGTTGCATATTTGGTAGCATATGTGGCTGCACATTAAGCATATTCGGATGAATATTTTGTGCTTTACCAACAAAAAGACCCGGCGGCCCATATGACGGCATTGTTTGAATCTTCTGGTTTTGATTTAACATTTGCATTTGTTGCATCATTTGCATCTGTTTCATTTGTTGCAGTTGCTTCATTTGTTGCATCTGTTGAATTTGAATATTTTCTGGTAATTGTGGATTTAAAACTTTTGGTATATTGTCATTACTTTGAATGATACCTGGTGGTAAAATAGGTGTACTCTGCTGTTGCAAAGGAGAATTCAAAGATTGTTCCGTAATAAATTTATCTTTGGTTTGCAGAGGTAGTTGACGGGATGTACTTGGAATGTTCAATCCTGGCGGTAGAAGATGAGATCCATCATCACGTTCTTGTGATATATTGGACATGGATTTAGAAGAGATTCCTTCATTCGGAATAACAGGTTGTTGCAACGGAATTTCAATTTCGTTTGAAGCTTTAAAACCTGTAAATTCATCCGTTTTATCCGCAGACTTAGAAGATAAAGATAAATTTAAATTTTTATTAAGCAACGAATTAAAAAATGTAGAGTCTTTTTGCTTCCTAGCGTCTAGTTCCATTGCAAATTGAAAATCACCGGCATCTATTTTTGGTTTTTCCTTTTCCTTTTCCTTTTCCTTTTCTTTTTCATGCTCTAATTGTTCATAATATTCTTCTTCAGTTGGTCCTAAAATTTCAGGTTCTTCCAATTGTCTCTTTAGTTCTTCAGATAGTGATTCTGATCCGTCATCAAAACCATTGTTTTCGTCATTTTTCATAGTGTTGACATTATCATTACCATTAATATTTTCATCAATTTGATCCTGTTGTAGCTTAGAAGATTTTTTATGGCGATTTTTCAATTTTGAACGAAATAACTCTTTTTCCTTTTCTAAATCATCAGCAGTGTGAGATCCGTAACTCAAATACAGTTGAAAATCATGGTCAACTTTAAAATCAGTTTCATCCATCCATTCAGGAACTGAATCATCATCTTCGTTAAGATTAGAATTTGTGTGATTAATGTGGCTATTATGATTATAATGGTCTTTCTGACGGTTATTCTTTTTGTTTGAATTTTCCTTATTTGATCTATTCTTTTTAACATTTTGTAAATAATTGTTCATTTTGATAACACCAGCATCAAATCTGTAAAATGAACGATCTGGTAATTCAATACCATCAGGAATAATCCCATTATCCTCTAATTCATATAATTGATCCACTGTATATATCTTAAGTATAGATGAAGTTGAATTTTTACTCATACCTGAAGGTGCAATAGAGGAAGTAATTTGAGAAGTTAAATTTTTCGACGAGTCCAGTACTACACTGTCGTTTTTTTTTGGCATTCCTGTAAATTTATTTATATTAGCAAAATAATACCTATCTCCGTTGTACAAAATGATTACCTTCTCTTCTTGTTTTTCTTTCTTTTATCTATTGACCCAATATTCTTCTTCCCCCCAGTGGCAACTTCAATAATTTTTTTTTGTTGCTCAACTCTTTTTAAATTGATCGCGATTTTTTTATCCTTATTGGTGGCACATAGCAAAAAGAAGTTATTGTTATTATCAGATTCGATTTTTCAACTTTATATATTTTTTTTATATACAAATACATTTATAATATATATTACAAGACATCAAGTTCAATACTGCTTGTATCTGCAAACCAACGTCTATCAAATTTCCGAAGACTACTCTTAGTAGAGAATACCCGACGAGGAACCCCACAATCTATCAAATGATGGATCATTTTACCCTTTTCAAAATATCCAAATTTGTACATGTTTAAGGCAGAAGTAAGTGGTAATCCAACAGAGACAAGATATTTGCTCTTCAATAACAAAATATCATTTTCATTGGTACCTGATGATGGATTCAATCCCGATGGAATATCAATAGACATCATTGGTAATCCCTTACTATTACACCATTCAATTAATTCAATGGCTTGTTCAAGTTCTGATTCAACAAGATCATTTAAATCACAATCAAATCCTTGTAATCCTTCCAAAATAAATTCTAGTGGTAAGCCCATATTATTTAAAATATCATCCAATTGCTTTAATCCGTTAACAATTTTACCACCAACATTACTATATCTTTTTAATTCATTATCAACTTGTGCTAATAATTCATCTTCAGAATTTTCTTTATCATATAATAAATATGCAATAGTTTTCAATCCACAATTAAATAAATGTCTACCAGCTGTTAATGCAGTTGCTCCGGCTTTATTATTACCAATAAGTAATAAAACTACAGGTGTTTCATTATGATTTTTAAAAGTAATTCTAAAATCACCAATGATATTGTTAATAATGAGTTCAGAAATACTTCTACCTGCATTTTCATTCATTATCTGTTCTGTTAATCCAAATTTATCTTTACAAATATTAAAAATATCTGATAATTGTAATGTAGAACATGTAGGTATATTAGAATCATCATATAATGAATTAGAAAATTGGGCGAATGTTGGAGTCAAAGAAACTTTCCTTTCGTAAGATGTATTAGATGCCTGCCTACTTTGCAGTATATTTTCAGATGAATTAACAGATTGAATTTCAGATTGGTGTTTATTAACAATATTAGAATAGTCATAATTGTCATTATTATCCCAGCTATCATCATGCTTCTTTTTCAACACCATTTCATCATTACCATATTTTTCTTTATTACCATCGATTTTATTAAAACTAACCAATCTTGCAGATTGATCAACTTTATCATGTAATGAAATATCTTTAAACACAGATTCTTTATCAAATTTTTGTAAATTTGATGCGAAATCAAACTCTTCAAGATCTTTAACCTTCTTATTGTTTTTTTGCTTTGATGAAGGTTTCTCATTGTAAATATCAACATATTTTACTTCAATATCCTTATTATCCTTTCTATCCTTTTCTTTTTCAGCATCATCCTTTAATTTTTCTTTATTCTTCTCTTTCTTGTTCTGTTTTTTGTGCTGTTTCTGATTCCCATTAGTACTATTGTTGTTACCATTTATATTATTATTATTATTACCACTGCTGCTACTACTACTACTACTACTGCCATTACTGCCATTATTATTGTTAATCTTTTTTCCATTGGAAGTTTTACTGCTCTTTGCCAATTCTATAACATTTAAATCCAATATCAACGATGCATCAACAATTAATTCTTTTTTATTAATTTTCTCATATGATCCATCTTGTTTAATTACAACTGGGTTCGTTAATAAAATATCCTTCTCAACTATCTTACCGATAATACCTCGAATGGTCTTTCCTGTCGGTTCTTTCAGTACCAAATCTACCGTGTATCCACAAAATTGTGACATTTCTGCAATCAACTAATTATCCAATGTAAAATGTCTCCTGACACCCCCTTCTTAAACATTACTTCCAAACACAAATTGTTTCAACCAAAGAAATCCTCCAAAAATTAAAAATGGACAGCCAAAAAAAAAAAAGCCAAAAAAAGCCAAAAAAAACAGCAAACATCTGTGCACCGATTTGCTTTTTCTGTCTGGTTTATTTCAACATGTTTTGATAGAAGAAGCAGAAGAATATTGAAAAGAGAAGGAAAAATTTGGTATATTTTTCTACCAGAGATTGAGGTTTGGTAAATAAATAAATAAATATATAAGGAAAAAGGTTATGTCTCAGGTTTCACCTATTTCTAATTATGAGATTGCACGACATTTAGAAACTTTGCTATCTGTACCTGCTGCAGTGGATTATGCTATGGATCCACCGTCGGTTTCTTATAGGCTTGTTTCAGATATATCTACGTTATCCTGTGGCTGTTTGGTATCAGAACAATTATTTAAAGATTCCCCCTTAAACAGATGCCCAACTTGTGAATTAGAAAATGTTCATATAATTGCACCCTGTACTAACATGAGAAATTTAGTAGTTTATTTATCAAAATTAAATGAAGAGTTATCGTTGTCCCAGTCTGTTGAAAATATCCAACCAACTAATGGTATAACGACTTTGGAATCACCAATTATTGAAAATCTTGAAAACAACGAGGTTTCCCAAGGTTCGTTTAACCACGATGACTTACCCTCAATGTTTTCAAATTTGGAATCATCCAAGGACAAAAAGCAACATCAACAATCTTTCAATTTAGAACCACAAAGAGAAACACCATCATCTACAACCAGTATTTCCTTTTTAACTGCATTTCATCAAGCACTAGTAGAAGTTGAAAGCTCACCATCTTCAGATCCGAATGAAACTCAAAAATCATCAAGTTTTAACAGTAAATATTCACCACAAGACTATTTTTTTGATGAATCTACTAATAACCCCTTTGCACATTCTCCAACAAATAATTCAATTATATCATCTTTAGGATCCATCCAAAGACAAAGGACTAGACAAACATCGTTTCAAAATTCTTCAAACCTAACAAAATTGATGACATCATCAGGTAATTCTTCAAATAACATCAATAACAGTAATAATAATACATCCAATAATAACAATAACAATAATAACAATAATACTAGCAGTAAGGAATACGAAAATAAAGAACGTCTATTATCTAAAAACTTCCCCTTTTTTAGAAGAATCTATACTTTTAATCTTAACAATAGCAATTTTTTTTTAAGAACGAGAATTTTCATTCAAACTCAACTATCACCTAACTTAACAAAATTGGTTTTGCTCAGTGAAAAGAAATGGCAGGTTTATTCGCTAGATACCTATACACCGGATAAACAACCGAAGTTATTATGTTGCGGTAAATCTGATGCTTCTTATGGCACAAAGCTTGATCATATGAAAACTATAAGAAGAGAACAAATATTGAAAGATTCGAATATAACGACAGATTTACGTGAAACGAAAGACTTATTAGAAAATTGGGAACATTTATATTGTCAACTTACTGAAAATTTATTAATTATATCAGGTACAAGAGGATTTCTCAGGATTATTGATTTAACACAAGAAGGTCGTTGTATTTTTACTTATCAATGTAAATTTCCTATACGATGTTTAGATATTTCACCTAACGAAAATTTTATTGCACTTGGTATAACAGGTAAAGATAAATACACACAAGTTGAGCAAGCTGTTATTATAATTATAAAATTAATACCTGCAACTTCACAATCGCCATTTCAAATATCAACTTTCCCATTTTCTTTACCATATAGAGATCCTATTAGTATATTAAAATTTTCTTCAGATTCAACATTATTAGCAGTTGCAACTGTTTTAGAATCGAGATTTTTAGTTATAAGCCTTACAGATCCATCAAGACCAAGGTTAGTTATGAAATCTCAACGAAGGTTAGATACTTCATTAGATAGTGAAGGTATTACCGATTTATCATTTTTCCCAGATAATCGTTTAATGGCAGTTACTTCATTATCACAAAATTCAGAACCAATTATTATTGATACAAATATATCGTCAATTTCTGGACCTGATGGCATAGCGAAACCAAAATTATTGATGAAGATAGATGAAGTTGGTTCAGCCATTCATAGATGTTGTGTATCCCCAAGGGGTGATAGTGTTGCATATATTAATAGAAATGGGAATGTATATATAATGTCTGCGCCGAGAATGGATGATAATGATAATAAACGTATTGCTTGTGTTTTAGAAGTGTCTAATGCATTTAGAGTCAAAGAAGCTGCCTCTGTTAGATTTGATTCTGATGGCTATAAATTGTATGTATTAGATAGGAAAGGTGTGCTATCAATTGCTGATTTCACTGCGGGTACAGTGGAAGATCATACTGTCACGAGGTGTAAGATAATAACATAATTAACCGTGGCAAAACAAAAATAACAACAATATAATAGAAGTAAATTATGTACCTATAGCAAAAACTAATTATATAACTAAAACAGGAATCCATGACATTAAAACCTAACCAATAATGAAAAATTAAAATAAAAACGTAGAACAAAAAAAAAAAAAAACAGTCATAAAATAACGTTACAAAGAATATAAAAAAAAAATAAAATAAGAAAGAAATTCATAGTGTGAAATAGATGGTCAGTTTTCCAGTTTGTATCTTTTCAGCAAAACATTTTGATTTAAAAGATCAAAAACCTTATGATGAACATCTTTTGGTGTCATTCTTCTGTGTAAAATTGGAATAATGTCTTGTATGACTGGATAATCTGGAACCATTGTTGAATCATGATTTTTATGTAAAAAGACATCCAATGATGACATATCAATACTTGAAAAATTTCCCGTATTGTTCATCACTCTTGAAACAGAGTCTTTAAAAGAAATTGCATTCTCATCATATAGCTTATCAAAAAAGATCTTATTAATATCCAAAGATAAGTTATGCACTAATCTTCTGCTATCATTATCCGGCACAATCATAAAATTAATGAATAAAAGTTTTGCATATCCACCTTTGATTTGTTGAGAATTATATTGTTGGACCAAACTTCTACGATTATTACTTTCCCTAATAAAAGTAAGAATCCCATGATATAAGAGATTGTTAAATTTTAAGAAAAAAGATTCTGTAATTCTTACAAATTCACGTGAACTCAATTCCTCCAATTTTCTAATTTTAGGTAGCTTGGAATAATCTGGAATAACCAAAACACCTTTAAAATTATAGTAATATTCACCATCCAAATTATCAATCTTAGTGTCTAAAATCTGGCCTAATTTCAGCATACTATTCTTGATACTCGATTCGTTGGTTTGATCGATAAATAAAGGCCTAATATCTGGATCATTTAATTCTTCAACAAGTTGTAACTGACTTTCATCAGAAACTGTAACAAATACCAAATAGCCACGCATATTCAAATCACTAACCAATTTGAAAACAAACCTTGAACTCATTGATCCAACTACCAAAATTACTTCATAACGTTGACCACCTAACAACCTCTCTGCATATCTTTTATATGGTACATAATACCTGTATATCGTATAAGCTGTAAATACTAAAGTTGGTATAGAAATCCCTAGACCAATTGCCTTCGAATTCCTGGAAAGATAACCACTGAGATTTGAATGAATCAAACCACTAACTGTCGAAGGTGGTGGCGGTGGCGGTGGGGATTTTGTATATGACATCAATGTAAGTTCAGATGGAACGTTTTCCTGAACCTTTTCATAGGCGTATTTGGCACTATCCCAAACCGATCCTCCAACATTTTTCGATATGTCAAAAGAATATTGCAGGGCATCCTTAGAAATAGAATATCCATCTTGTAATACTGCTGCAGTACCCTCAGCAGCTATTGTTGTATAATCAAATATCTTATCGACAAAATCTGGCATTTTCCCCCTATATTTTTCTAAACCTTCCAAAAAAATTTTACTATCAATAAAATTGTCTTAGTAAGAACAATCCAAGTTCTTTCTCTCTACATATACATAAATAAATCAGTAAAAGTCCAAACTATTGGGCAAATTAACCAATTTATTATGTATTGAAATTATCAACTCTTTTTATGTACGCGATTTCGCTCCATCTTTGATATTTTTTTGATGTTAGTTTAATGTTTGTAGATATAATCTGTCTTATTCTTATTCTTTCTCCTTTTCTTTTTCTTTTCTATATGCTAGATTTGTATACATCGATATTTATAGGTTGATGCAATTATGAACGCGTTAAAGAGGAAGAGAACATTGCAAGCATTCAAATCTGGTGATGAGAAACAACTGTGGAATGTCACTAAGGAACTTTTTGAAATTGGATTTTTCAATTGTTATTTAACATCACAACAATTTAATCTATTAAAGATTTTATTATATGTTCATTCTGATAAAGAATCGGAAAATATTTTATGGGCTTCCTTTATGAATGGTTCCTTAATTTTAAGGTTCAAAGAGGATGCCGGTGATGACTCCAATTCAAATGAAAATATGTATATGAAACCTGGTTATCCAACATTGAGAAATTTAAATGGAACAATACGATATCTTTTGTATGAAAAGGCGATTGATTATTACTATTTTAAGCATAACGATGAAGATAAAGAGTTTCAACTACTAGAAAATACTTTTGCTGAAGAAATTGATGATACTGGTAATAACAGCTCCGACATTGTCGATGATCTCTCCAACTATGATAAAACCAAAAATCAGAAGGCTAGTAATGAAAATGAAGATGATGATTATGACGATGAAGATGATGATTATGATGAGGAAGAAGAAAAAGTTAGCTCTGATCAAAATCAGAAAATTGTCAAAAATGAAATAAAGAATAATGATGAAAATAAGAGGAAAGATTGTCTTATAGTCGATGACGCAACCAAAGATTATGTTCTATTAGTTAGCAAAGAAGAACTTTTGAAAAAACCTGTATACCCAAGCGTTCCAGAATTAAGTGAGGATGAAGAGGCAATCGGAAAACTGGTTCATCCAATTCTAGGTACTTCTTCGGCTATTGAATCAAGTATTGAAAAGCAAAACGAACTTAAGTTAATTAAAAGTTTTAATAAAATTTATCACAATTTTGAAAATGATTTACCAAACATTCATAAAAAGAGAAAATTAGAGAGAAGTGATAAACAGTTAGAAATGTCAGATAATGTTGAGCAAAATAATAATATTTCTGAAGATTCGGATTCAAAACAAGTTAATAAATTGATCACATTGGGAGGGGCCGCCAATTTGTCTTTGAAAAACCTATTGAATAAGATAGAAGATAATAGGGATAAATTGGGTGTTACAGATGTAGAATTGAAAAATTTAATTATGGATGTTAGAAAAAATAGATCAAAATGGGCAAATTACAATAAAATTGGACAAGAAGAACTTTATGAGGCTTGTGAAAAAGTTGTTACTGAATTGAGAGGTTATACTGAACATTCAACTCCTTTTTTGAATCGTGTCTCTAAAAGGGAAGCACCGAATTATTATCAAATAATCAAAAAACCAATGGATTTAAACACAGTTTTAAAAAAGCTAAAAACGCTGCAATATCAAAAGAAGAAAGAGTTTGTTGATGATTTGATGCTAATTTGGCAAAATTGTTTAACTTATAACTCTGATCCAAAACATTTTATAAGAGTTGATGCAATGGCAATGAGGAAGAAAACTTTGACACTAATACCATTGATTCCTGATATAACAATAAGAGATAGAGCTGAAGTTGAGAAGGAAGCCGCTGAATTAGCAATGAAAGAACAAGAAAAAGATGAAACTTTTGTTGGACGAACTTCAACTAGAGGTATGGGACACAAAACTTCTAAAAAAGGACGTAAAGGTACATCCGTGTCTGAAACTACACCTGCAATAGACAGTCCAAGTTTAATTGCAACTCCTAAAGAAGATTCAATAGTTGAAATTAAAGAAGAAGAAGAAACCCCAGTTCCGAAAACCGCACCACTATCGATACCATCATCAGTTACCGATCGTGTACTTGATGATCAAACTTCTGGAAATACCCCATCAAATATAGACGAAGATGATGAAGATGATGATATGAATATGGATGATGAAAATTCCAGAAAAATATACGTTGAAGACCTTAATGAAGACAATGATGACTTGGAAATATCAACTTGGAAGACATTAACATCAACAACTAGATATAAACTATGCAATGAGAGATCTAAACTTTTCAAAGAAAATAAAATTCAGCCAAATACAGAAGCACCAATAAGAACAAAAATCCAAATGTATAATTTTTGCAAATACTTAGAAGATGAATCTAAATTGGTTTTACATAGAAACCGGAAATATTTAGATGAGAATGATGACCCCTATTTGATTGAATATGATGTTGCTGGAGGTGTTCCTAATATAAAACATAAAAATATAGATTTTGATAAAATCGAGGAAGATGCATTAGAAAATATGATTTCTGAGGGTAAAACACTAGATGATTTACCTGATAGTGGAATGAAAGTAAAACTTCAGGGCTCAAACGGTTTAATATTAGAAAACATTTCATTGATGCAGGATATAAGGAAAACTTGTTTTAAAATTAATTTAATTAGAACAATGCAGACTTCTCAATTTGTCCATCAATCCCAGTTTGTGGCACCTAGCTTTTCAAGAATAAAATTTGAAGATATAGACCCAATGTCCAAATTGAAAACCAGAGATTTAATGACCGAGAATATTGCTTCTCAATCATTACAAAAGTCTGTTTCGGCATTAGTTATGTTGAATGGGTTTGAGTCAACAACTCCATCATGTGCACGATTATTGACTCAAATAGCAGAAGTTTATATGTCAAATTTGGCTAAATCTTTAAAACTTCATTTAGAATCAAAATCAATCAACAAAATGCCAATAAATGGATATAATCCAATAAGCTACAAAGATATATTACAAATCGTTTTGAAATACAATGGAGTTGATAAGCCAGATGTTATTTATTCTTTCTATAAGGAACAACTTACAAAGCAAAACAAGAAACTTATTGACCTAAAATATGGTCTTGAAAACTTTTTGCGTGATTTATTGCGTCCTAGTATGCAAGATTTAAGTGAAACTCAATTCACGGATGATTCAGAGCAATTTGTTAATGGTGAATTTTCAGATGAAATAGGAGAGGACTTTTTTGGGTTCAAAGAATTGGGTCTAGATAGAGAGTTTGGATTGTTAACTTCTAATATCCCGTTACATTTACTTCAATCTAAATTGTCGTATCAATTTAGTCAGATGAATAAGCATATGGCAAAACGTATTTATGAAGATTTCAAGGAAGTACAGTTTCCTAAATTACGTAAAAAAGACATTCCAGACCAAATTGGTCTTTTACAACCATTTTATGAGGACAATTACATCAAATCAAAAATTTTGTATACAAAACAATTAAAGAAATACCAGGCACAGAAGTTAAGTGGTGCGCCTTTGGAGGAGCCATTCCAGGAGGTTGAAAATGAAGAGGATTTGGTTTTGATTGAAGATGACGATCTACCTTTGAAACAAAGAAATAATAGGCCAAAAATCCCGCCTAATGGTAAAATTACACAGATTAAAAAGAAATTTATTGCGACTGCATTTTTTGTTGAAAAACAAGATGAAAATGAAGCTAGACTTGAAAGTATAATGAAGAAACATAAAGAAGCTGCTCTGAAGGAAAAAGAAAAAGCGCTTGAGCAAGAGAAGGAATCTACTGTTTCTGCTTCTAAGACTAGTGGAATAGAATCCACCCCATTGGATACAGATGAGATGAATGGAATTGGTAACTCAGCTGATGGGGATGAGAACGGCGATCCCGTCCCAATTGGGGATGAAAATAAGAAGGTGGAAACATTTACGGAATTACAAAATGAGGTTGTTAATGACAAGACAGCTTTAGCAGATGGACCAGAAGATAATAATGGTACGGAGAAAAAAGACGAGATTACAGATATTGATGGTACGAAAGATACCGATTCAATTGATGGTAAATTAAAAGAAACTAACAACAATGAATCTGTTGATGATGAATCCATTCTTACTAAAGACAAAGAAGCGGACATTAATGGTATAAATGACGATGAACATGACGAACATTCTGTCTTAGTTTCAATTGAGGAAAAGGATAGCAATGAAAAAGAACATATTGATGAAAAGAATGAGAAGGAAGAAAGAGAAACAGATGAGAAGGAAGAAAGTGATGCAGATGAAGATGAAGATAAGGATGAGGACGAAGCTGGAAATAATGACAGTCTTTTTTGAGCATTGCTTTTAATAAGAAATCTTATGTAGATTTATTTTTATTTATCAACATATATACTTCATGTATAAATACTAATGTAACATTATTTACTTATATACTATAACAATCATTAAAATTTTAAAAAAAACTAAACTAAAAGTGTATATCTTCTCCTCTAAACCATTGCAAAATTAGATAAATATTCAGCAAACCTATTATCAACCACGAAGCAATTCCCAAAACATTAATGATCATAGAATTAGAAAAATCAACGGTTGTTGGATTTAAGTCTCTGTCCAGTAATGGTGTTTGCTCATTTGAACTGGAGCCGCTTGATTCTGAAATAACACTCACAGACATTATGGTCTTATTTGCGGTAAAGTATAGCAATGGTGCCGTTACAAACGGTAAAATTAACGAAAGCACCACTTGTGATAAATTCAAAATGGCGGCAACTCCAGATCTACCTGAAAATAGAGCCATGAATAAGCAAGGTATGATACTAATCGTCCTAGTAAAAAATCTTCTCAAAAGAGGGTTCAAAGTCCAGTTAATACTTCCTTCTGCTATAATCATACCGGCCATCGTGCATATCACACCTGCTGCAATTGCAGAAAAAAACATCGCCAAAGCAAATATGAGACCAGCTTGGTTAGATATATAATGACATAACAAATCATAAATTGAAAGTAAATCAGCATCATCTGCACCTGGCTTACCGAATAATGAGGCACCAGAGACAATTAAAATCGATGAATTTATAAAAATTGCAATGATACAAAGTGAAAGGATCAATTCAATATATGAGTAGTTCAAACAATAATTAATTGCATTCAGTGAAGGCTTATGTACAGAGTTGCCATTGGAGGTCTCTTGATAACCATAACTGTCAAATTTGGCATCGAATTCCCTCAATCTTGGTTTGACCAAATTAGAACCCAAGTATAATGAATGTGGCATCACGGTTGCTCCAATAATTCCAAGGGCTAAGTAGGTGGCATTTTTTTCCTGAAAAAGAATCTTTGAAGGTATAAATCCTTCAAGCACTTGTGCTTTGGATTCAATATCTACCTTGGTCAGTAATAGAATAAAACAACCAAATGTCATTAAAACCAACGCTGATACGAACATCTCAAATTTCCTGATGTGCCTCATCGATCCATCGGGGTTATATGCAAAAATAATCACTAAAACATCTAAAATCGTTAAAACAACTCCGATTTTCAAAGGAATTTTAAATAAAATGTTGAAAGCAATGGCACTGCCTATAACTTCTGCCAAATCTGTAAATATAACGGCTATTTCAGCTAAAACATAATTGGTCAAATTTAACCATGTAGGTAAATGTTTCCGACAATTTTCCGCCAAATCCAACCCAGTTACAGTTCCTAGCTTAATGCACAAGCATTGGAGAATAACTGCAAAGATATTTGACAATAAGATGATAAATAAATGTGAATAATGAAACTGTGCACCTGCTGCAGTTGAAGTTGAGTAATTTCCAGGATCAATGTATGCACATGAGACCAAAAGTCCAGGTCCAATAAATTTGATTAATTTTTTTATATCAAGATACATTCGTATGATGAGGTTATTTAAGTTTTGTATTTTTATCTTAATCCCGTAGTGTACAGCTAAAGCAAATCAAGAGAATAATCGTACGGTAAGATACGTGATCTGTGATCCCCTATATACGCACGCGGACATGTTTTCCGTGGGAAGGTAGAAACTTCCCGAGCTTTTTACGTGTTTTTTTATGAATGCTCTATGTTTCCAGATCTTACATCCTTATAACAAACTTTATGACCAAACATTGGAAATATGGGAATACAGAGGTTACCCAAGGTAGTTTCCGCCAACATTGTTTCAACTAGTTCTGTTCAATCCCAGATATCTGTGATTAAGGAGCTTATAGAAAATGCAATAGATGCAATAAATGGATACAACAATTGCGATGAGGATTCTGGAAATGGGCAAATATATATTGAAGTTGATAAAGAATCAGCTGGGTTAGACTACATATCTGTGAAGGATAATGGTTTGGGTATTGACAAAATCGATAGAAATATAATGTGTTTAAATTGCACTACCTCCAAATTGGCATCTATTGACGATCTTTCTAAAGGCGTAAACACGTGTGGTTTTAGAGGAGAAGCTCTTAATTTCATAGCAAGGCTATCAGGTAATATGCAGATTAGTACGAAGACCAAAAATGATATGATGCTAGAAACATGGTCGGTTAGCAAGTCGGGATTGCCAAACCAGGATACCAAATGCTCACCCGGACTTGTCGGTACAACAGTAAAAGTTACAGGATTATTTTGTGAAACTCCGGTTAGACAAAATTTCTTGAAGCAAAGAAAGACAAAAATGCTGAAAGAACTTGAAGATTTGATAATAACTTACTCACTTATTCATAGGAATATTAGATTTCAACTGAGGTACGTTAAAGCGTTGAAAAGTGGGAAAGTAATTAATGGGGAAAACAAAATCTTTGCTAATAAAATAAGTAGAGAACAACTACTCTATGATATTATGGATATACACAAGAAAAATTGGTTATATGAATCCAGTTTCAACTTTGCTATCCAAGATTCCTCACATAACAAGACAAGTATTAGCGTTTTCTTGTTGTTACCAAAAATGAGAGCACAGGATATTCCTATCTACAAACACAGTATTAAAATTTTGACAGTTAATAACCGGCCTCTTGATTTATCACTTAAATTTGGAAAAGCAATATTGAATAAAGTTAATGAATCATATGCTGAAAATCTATTGATTATACCCCCTGTGTGGTATATTGCTCTAAGTATCCCACCAGATAAAATTGATGTGAATATTGAACCCGAAAAATCTGACGTTATTATGGGGAATGAAGAAAATTTGTTTAAGATGTTTCAGTTAGAGCTGTCCAAAATTATAAAACTTCAACACAACAGCAATAGTGAATATAGCAAGAATACAATTTGTGAGACCTCTCTTGAAGAAAATTCTTCAAATAACCAGGTTAAAGAACATTCTGTTACTGATCCCCCAATAATTCTTCAAAATGTTAACGATAACCTCTTTGTAAGCGATGATGATGAGTTCATTCAGGAGCTGGACTCAACTATTCAAAACATCAAGGATCGATATAATAAAGAATGTAAAGTGATGGGTATTAATAATTTTAGGAAGAAAGAGGATGGGTTACCTGCAGATGATGACTTGAATAACGACGATATTACTAAAAACGATGATATGGAATCAGTTGAAAATGATTGCAAACTAAGTCAGAATCATGTGGTTAACAATGAAGATGATTGGTCACATACTGTTTATGACAATACAACTATTTCATCAGAGTTCGATTCATTAGAACAAGATTTAACAACTATTGATGAAGTCAAATCAGATAAACTGGCTCATAGCCATATTTCAATTTCTAATCCTTGGACGATAACTAAATTGGCCAATGAAATAAAGGAGTGCGCAGAAGAAAGGGAAGAACCAAGACCACTAAGTACCGAAACCGAAACCAATTTGAATGGAGAGAAGAATTTAGATCCAATAAAAATGACACCGACAAGTCAGAAGTCTGTTAGCAACGAAAATTACAAAAAAAAGATTAACTCTGTCAAACAAATGGCCTTCCCTTCATATGTGACCTACCATATAGATGATCCTAAAAAAAAGCGTATTTCTAATGATCAAGAGCTGGCAAAAATTAAGACTCCAAAGATAGCCGATTGTGTTCAAGATATATTTGATGAAAAAATAGCTGTTGCCTTTGAATTTACATTTGACAAAAATAAACGACATGATCATCTAATTTGTGATGAATTATGGGTAAACCGTACGGGTATTCCATCTTCTCATATCACAGAAGGTGCTTTAAATTTATATGATAGATTATCTCATGTTTTCGCAGATTCAACACCTATATTAAATGACTGTGGAATTTACGAAATTAAATGATTTATATTATAGATACCTTTGCTCTACTTAATTTTTTGATAAACATTTGCTACATTTAAATTGTATTTATTTATAAATATTTTAATCATGTGATTATAATCGCATCATATTGTACCTTATAACAAAAGAACCAATAATCAATAATCAAAATCCCATAATTTTTAGTTTTAATCTTACTCTTTAAAACTATATTATTCTCTAAGTTCAACTGTGTTTTTCTTGTCTTCAAATCCTGCGGTTTCTAGCCACGCAATATCTATCTTGGATTTCGATGGCTTCGTAGGTTCCCTCTAAATTTGCCATAACACGATACTCGTTTGTCATTATATTTTCAACAATCTCTGTTTCAACGATCTTTGAAGAATCATCGAGCTCTTTTCGAATGTATGTTAATTTGAATGGAGGAGTACCTGTTAATAAAAATGTAATCTCAATTTGCTCACCTTCATGAATATCTTCTTCAATGCTTTCTCCTTGAGCAATTTCAACAGATGGTAAATCATAAATAATAGCATTTAAGTCGCTCCTATTCAAATCAGTAAAATCAACCATGCATTCTTTAGAAGAAGAGTCTGAAAGTGATATGATACTTAGTTTACCAGGACCAGGTGCCCTACGTTTGAAGTAGTTACCTTGAATTTCAACTTTTTGGGATACAGAATTAAATTCGTAATTAATAGTAAATGGAGGGATACCATTTAACATATAGGTAATATGGTCACCAACACAATAATAGCTGCTACCATCAAAATCAAAGTCAGAAAGTTGGTTTGATTCTTCAATTAAATGTCTGATTTTTGGAACGTCATTAACCTGAATAGTAATCGTTTCTTCTTGTAATTTATTTCCATCAGAAATACAACCATTTGCATCAGATACCTCACTAATTGATATTACATGTGTACCAATTCCCATATATTGGTAAATACTATTCAAATCCACAATTTCTGACACCAGATTTTTAAATTCAACAGTCTCTAAAACACCATCATATTCATGATATATATCAACTTTCAAAGTAATTGGTAACGTACCATCCAGCTGAACATTAATTGGTTGAATTTTTGTCAAATCAGAAATCAAGGAAATACACGTTTGATATATTCTATCATGATCTAAAAATTTTGCAGTTGGCAATGGTGCAACTTCGTGATTAAATATAAGCTTATTATACTTGTAATCATTTGATCTTTTTAAATTACTTAAAATTTCTTCGCTGTATACCGAATCAAATATATCTTTAATTGTATAAGTGTATAATCCTGGAGTGTTGCTCACTAATTGAAGTGTAAAGTTTATATTATTGATCTGTTCAAGCTTTTCTTCAATTCTCCCGTCTGGATGTTTAACTTCATATTTGATAATAAATGGTGTGGAGCCCTTAGCCTGAAGATCAATATGTGCGTTTTTATTTTGACATATTTTTGATTTTTGAAAAACACTATCCGATAATTGAGTTAATTGGTTATCTCCATTTTGAACAACATTTAATGTTGGTACAGGTATATAATTAATTTTAACCTCATAATTGTTTATAATTTTGCCAACACATTCACCCTGCTTAAAAAATACTAATTTGTAAATACCTTCTTTTGATAACTGTAAACCTTTCATTGGATTGAAACGATTCAAAGAAATTTTTTTATTTATTTGGCCATCAAATGATTCATATGAATAAACCAAATCAATCAAATCATTAGATTGGATCTTCAATGGAACTGAAAAAGACTTACCTTCGACAATTTGGAACGTTTCACTCTTTGGGAAACTCAATTGGGGAACATCATTCTTGACATCAATATGAACTTCTTGACCTTTAAATTCAACATCACAATCTGTTGAATCTTTAACACTTTTCAATGATAAAATATATTCACCTCCTTTATGAAATTCAGGTGTAGTAATATGAATTTGATCTTCATAAATATTTTCTAATGTAAAGCTTTGAACAGAATAATCAGGGGATATCAAATCATAAGCTATATTATATGGCGCTTTACCTTCAATATGAAGTATGACATTTGAAGAAGCACCATGACAACATTTTATTGTTTGAACTTTTTGGCTTTTATCGAAATATGCCTTTGGTCTTTGTTTAAAGTATGTAACGTACCTGTATTCACCTTGGTTGTAACGAATCTTATTTTTATAAAATTTATCACTTAAAGTAATAAATTCAATAGAATATGAACCTTCGCTTGGTGGATTAAAATCGTACTCTAAGGTTGTTGAAGCTGATTTGATTGAACCTGTTTTCTTAACTTGCAAAACCCTATTTGAATTATTTGGATCGAGTTTAGAAATTTTATAACCAATTTCAAAAGGTGCATTACCTGAAAAATCAAAATTAAACTTAAATCCAGTAGTTCCAACACAATTATCAACAATTGGATTCAATAAAACTTCCATTTTTGGTAATTTAGCACTCAAAATATTTAGTGATGAAGGACCTAGTTTACAAGAACAATATTTACTTGAACCTTGCTCAATCATATAGGTACCTGGCTTATCAACTTTAATTCTAAAATCTGATCCTGAATTTGGTATAAAAGAATGAGAAAATATTTCCTCTTTATTCTCCGTATAATCATTTCCGTTTGGTAAATATTTGAAAACAACATCAAATGGGGCTTCACAATCAATACAATCAATATTTGATAATTTAACATTAAGATATTTTTCATCATCTATTAAGATAGGTTTTAATGGTTTAGGATCAATTAGACTTAAAACTGGTTTTGGATGTGATATAAAAGAACTAAAAGTTGATTCATCATTTGGATCAGGTGTATAAGAAACAGAATTTCCAAAACCATCCATAATTTTATTGATAGTATAAATATAATTTCCAGAATTTTCCAATTTTTTTTCACCAACTGGGATTGTGATATTGTAACTTTTAGCCCAAGATATATCACGTAAATAATTTGAATCATATTTAATATTTTTGTTATTTTTTGAAAAATCTTTTGAATTCAAGGGAGAATCGATTTTTTCAACATGTGATACAACAGTTGGTGGTAATTTAGATAATTTTCCATTTATTTCTTCTTCATAATATAGAGTGAAAGGGGGGACGCCCAATAGAGTTATCTCTAAATCATTAACAGTATCATCTATACATTTGTCAACATTGAAAAATGGCTTAGTCACAAATGCAGCTTCAGGACATACTGGAATAATTGTATCAGATCTAAAAGAACGAATCATCTTATCTTTTTTATCTGTTGCTAATTTGATAGAATAATAACCAGGTTTATCAATTGGAATTTCTATTATTTGAACATTATTATCAGCCAAAACTGATGGTTCATATTTTATATATGGAGAATTATAATAATCACCAACAATGAAACTTTTAATCTCCTTCTGGGTATAGTTCAAAATGGTGTTTTGATTATTAAAATCATGATAGTTAATTTGAATATAGTTTAAGTCATAAGTTGATTCAACCCTAATTGGAATTTTAATTAAATCATTATAAATAGGACGGATACAAAATTGTTGATTAAAAGGATTAATTTTAATTGAAGAATCAGGAGCATATCTAATTGTCTTTTTACCTTTAAAATGATCAGATTGATTTATAATTGAATCTGTATCAACATATGTTTCCATAATTGCCAATTCTTTTTCGGGTATTATAATACGATAAACTGAATAGATGATCGATGAAATTGTAAATGAAAAATTACATGCTAATAATATCGTTGAAAAATTGATTATAAACAGTGAAATTAGACAAATTGATGGTGTGAATAATAACTTCGGTATATTCAAGAATGGTATAATCAAAATTAATAAACTATCAAGGAATAAGTATTTAAAAATGAACAATAATTTAGGAGGAAGAAAATTGAATATGGTTAACCAATTTGATGAATTACTATTTGATAAATCAATACTACTACCATTGTGAAGAATATATAAATCATAAAATTTCCAAGCTTGAATCAACATAAATAAAGCCCAAACATAATACCTTTGAGAATCAGCATCTAAAACAGATTCAGAAATCACTGGTTTGTTGTTTTTATTTTTGATATTTTCCTTACTTAGACTATTCAGTGTCTTGATCTGTTTAGTACTTCGCTGTGACATTAAAAAGAAAAGAAAAAAGCCAATATTCCCGTAATTTGGTTTACTATTTCTATATAGTACCCGGAATCATATCATGAAACATTTTGTTTTAGGTATTTTACATGAATATTCAGGAGAAATAAATATTTCCTGATGCCAGTTACAGATCAAATCCGAGAAAAAAAAAAAAAAAAAAAAAAGCACACGTGACTAAATATTCTGTGTCAGTATTTGAATAGATATCCCCACAATACTATGGATCATTATAAGTTAAATGTTTAATCCGTATTAGATATTATCAACTAAATATGGAATAAAGTTAATTTGCATTTGGCTCAGCTCTTGTTTTGAATTCATGTACCATATATAAAATGTATACAATTTACGGATGATCTTCTATCAGTAACGTAATATCAAGTACTCACTACATCAAAAATGGAAAATTGAACAATATAGAACGTACTATTGTTTCAATGGCATAATCATCATCTAAAGTGATAAGTATTTCAACACACTAGGCAATTGATGGTAGGAAATATGGGAAAACAATTTCAGTACACTGACATTTGGTGTATTTACAACACTGCCTATTTTAGCGGCATTGCTTAATTAGGAATGTCAAGCGGTGAAAGATAATCTTTCCAAATTAGGAAAACTTAAACGGTTGGATAATTAAGCAACCGTTTCATGGTATTATTTAAAGATAAGGGTTTACGATCATTTTTCAAACTATAACAATACTTCTTTCTTGTCTCTTCAAAAAACCTTCAATTTTTATACAAACATTCAACAAATAAGAAAGAAATGTCTGAATTATTCACCACAATTACAACACCAAACGGTAAAACACTTGAACAACCATTAGGTTTATTCATTAATAATGAATGGGTGAAAACCAATGAATTATTTGAAACTATTAATCCATCAACTGGTAAACCAATTTGTTCTTTGTATAGAGCAAATGAAGAAGATGTTGATAAAGCAGTTGAAGCTGCTAATATTGCATTTAAATCTTCTGAATGGTCAGATTTAACTGGTTCACAACGTGGTGACATACTTTATAAGATGAGTCAAATCATTCAAAGGGATGCAGAATTAATTGCCTCAATTGAATCCTTGGATAATGGTAAACCTTATGCAAATGAATGTTTAAGCGCTGATTTAACTGAATCTTTTGAAGTTTTCAAATACTATGCTGGTTGGGCTGATAAAAATACCGGTCAATTGATTGGATCCCAAGTTTTAGGTAAAAATAAATTATGTTACGTTGAACCAGTTCCATTGGGTGCAGTTGGTGGTATAGTTCCATGGAATTTTCCATTTATGATGATGGCTTGGAAAATAGCACCAGCTCTAGCAACTGGTTGTACAGTCGTTATGAAATCAAGTGAGATAACACCATTATCAGCTTTATGGTATGGTAAAATTGCAATTGAGGCTGGTTTACCAAAGGGTGTATTAAATATCTTAAGTGGTTTTGGTAAAGATGTTGGTTCATCAATGGTTAGTCATCCAAAATTAGCCAAAATTGCATTTACTGGTTCAACTGCAACTGGTCAAAAAATTATGGAAGAAGCTGGTAAGTGTAATTTAAAAAAGGTTACTTTAGAATGTGGTGGTAAAAGTCCTTTTCTTGTATTTGATGATTGTGATTTAGATTTAGCAATTGAATGGGCTTATTGGGGTATTTGGTATAATAAAGGTGAAGTTTGTACTTCAACTTCAAGGTTTTATATTCAAGAATCAATTTATGATAAATTTATTGAAGGTTTTGTAAAATTAACAAATGAAAGAGCAATAGTTGCTGATCCATTTGATGAAAAATGTACTATTGGACCATTGGTTTCAGATTTACAATATCAAAAGGTTAAAAAATATGTTCAAATTGGTAAAGAAGAAGGTGCTAAATTATTAACAGGTGAATTTATTGATGGACCAGGTTATTATTGTAAACCTTTCATATTTGCAGATTGTGAAGATAATATGAAGATCATGCAAGAAGAAATTTTTGGCCCGGTTGTTGGAATTGCCAAATTTAAAACTGTTGATGAAGTTATTGAAAGAGCAAACAATACAACTTATGGATTGGCCGCTGCTTTATTCTCTAATAATATCACAAAGGCACATAGTGTAGCTTCAAGATTAGAAGCTGGTATGGTTTGGATCAATTCGAATGGTGATTCTGATATCCATATTCCATTCGGTGGTTCAAAGATGAGTGGAATTGGTAGAGAATTAGGTTCATATGCACTTTCATTATTTACAGAAAACAAAGCTATTCATGTTAATATGACTGTTCCATTCTAGGAAATAGTAGCTGAAAAACCTCTTTTAATAAATTTATACTATTCTTATTAGTTTTATTTTTCAAATAAGTAGCTATTTTTTTAATTACAAATTTCAAAGCGCTCGGTAAAATTATTAAGCTAACTTAATTCTTTTTGTATATTGTTGAATATAATAATAACCAAACACAACCAAAATTAAATGAGATTTAAAAACATATCGTATAAATTCCCAAATAGGCAACCATCCCGACACTCAGAGTTTGTTTACAAATCAAAAATTGCAAAAAATGGCAAAAAATTGAATTTTTTTGTTTTGTGAAAAAACTTTTCAAAATCAATAAAAAGTTAAAAAATGAAAAAATTGATCGGTGTCACGTGATGAACTGGGAAGTTTTCCTCTTTGTGAGACCCGTGGGAACCAATTAGCTAAGTGGCCGGGGGAAACGTGATGCAATGCCCGCTGAAACCATTGGCATTTTTTTTTTTTTGATGGGCTGAAAGCAGAAAACATTTGCCCCCGCCAAAAAAAAAAATAGTTGCCGGCTCTTGCGGCCAATTACATTTTTACACATGTGTAAGAATCGTTTCTTCCCCCTCTACCGCGATATTCTGTCATTGACATTATTGTGTGAGGATGAATAAGTTAAACTTAACCTTTCTCTCTTTTCCAGCGTATATCAATTTTCTACGTATCTTGTAGAATAAACTGACAAAAGATTTTTTTTTACTAGAATTATCAAACAAAAATATTAAGGAGAAAAATGGTTGTTCAAAATCCAAATAACTGGCATTGGGTTGATAAAAATTGCATTGATTGGGCTCGTGCTTATTTTGATGAAAAACTAAAAGGTATATCATCATCTTCTGATGATAGTACTGAAACAAAAGTTGAGATTTCTTCTATAAAATCATTAAATGGTGATTGCGAAGTCTGTCAACGTAAAGGTAAAGTTATTTCGCTTTATGATTTATCATTAGAAATAAATTACCAATCAAGTACAGGTCATAAGGGTACAATTACAATTCCTGAAATTATGTATGATACTGAAGATGATGAATATCAATTTAATCTTGATGATCGTGTTGATGAAAAAACAAGAGTTTTGATTAGATCCAAAATTGTGCCAAAAATTAGATCAGTTTTGGTCGATTTTGGTCCTACATTAATTAATGTTCATGGATCTGATATTCAAGTTGATGATGATCAAGTTATGTCGACTTTTACAAAGGGTAACCAAAATTTAAATTATATGAAACCTGTTGTTAAAGAAAAGACAACATTTAATAAAAGTAGTACAAGTACTAATAATAATTCAGAATCTTCAAAATCAAAACCATTACCTGCATATGCTCAAAAATACAATATTTCAACATTGAATTTAAGTTCAGATTTTAATACTACTGCAGAACAATTATATATTACTTTGTTAGATCCACAAAGGGTTTCAATGTGGACAAGATCATCACCTGGTGGTATTGAACCGAAAGTTGGAGCTGAATTCAAACTTTTCGGTGGTGGAGTTGAAGGTAAAATTTTAAAATTAGTTGAAAATAAAGAAATTGAAATGTTATGGAGGTTGAGTAGTTGGAAAGAAGGTCACTATGTTAAAATTAACTTTAAACTTGATCAAGGTCAAAGTGAAACTATTATGAATGTTGAAATGAATGGTGTTCCAATCGGTGAAGAAGAATTGGTTGAAGATAATTTTAAAGATAAATATTTCAAAGCGATCAAGATAACATTCGGTTTTGGGGCTGTTTTATAAACATGATTATATACAGCATATAATAAATTTAATATTATGGAATATATTTATTATTATATAAAAAAAAAACTTATAATTGTAATTGAAGAATAAATAGAATGTTAAAATTTTAAGCTAAAATTTAAAAAGAAAAGTTAAAAAAATTTCTTTAAGCATCGAATTTCTTTGCAGCTTCAGCCCAGTTAATAACGTTCCAAATAGCAGAGAAGAATTCAACCTTAACATTTCTGTATTGTAAGTAGTAAGCATGTTCCCAAGCATCAAGAGCAAGTAAAGGTTTTAAGTTACCACTTGCAGTTTCATGATTATATCTTTGAACAATTTCAACGGCACCATTGTCAGTATTCTTACAAATGAAAACCCAACCAGAACCTTGGACACCAGCTAAACTTGCATTTGCTAATTTAATTAATTTTTCAAATGAACCATATTGAGCAATAACAGCTTTGGAAAAAGCAGTTGATTCATCAGGTAATTTACCACCACCAACAGATTGTGGAGCTAAACTTTCCCAGTATAAACAATGGTTTTTGTAACCACCACCATGGAATTTAATATTTTGTTGTAAATCAACACATTTGGTAAGATCACCAGCAGCTTCAGCAGCAGCATGTTGTTCTAAAGCTTGGTTGATACCATTAACATAAGTTTGATGATGTTTAGAATAATGTAATTGATTTAATTCAGCAGAAATAAATGGTTCTAATTCAGTAAATTTATATTTTAATTCTGGAAGGGTAACCTTGGTTCTAACAGCATTAATAAGGAAAGGAGAATTGACCTTTTTAACAGTAGCTCTGAATGCGGACATCATATTTTATAAGTAATTTAATTGATTTGATTATTAACTAACAATTAGAAAGTATTAAAAAAAAAGAAGAAAAGAAGATAAAATAAACAGTAAAGGAAAGATTTATAATAAGTAAGACAAATTTAAAGAATCTCCTGTTATGCAAGGCGAGATGAAGGGAAAGGAGTGGAAGAGAAAAATATTAGGTGGGGCTTTTTTTTCTTAGCCCTCTTTCTCTGTGTCTGTCTCTCTCTCTCTATTTTTTATATTCATTATTTCAATTTTATTGAATAAGAAATTATTATTTGATTTTTGATTATAAAGAAAATAAAATAAATTATAACAGTAATCTTCTTTTTTTTTTTTTTACAAGATATTGTAGGTTCAATTAATTACAATTATAATTCATAATCCCAACTTTTAATTAAAGAGTAGTAAGAAGAAAAGAGTTAATTCACCGATTTCCGAATACGGAAGCGACCGGTATAATAAATAAATAATCTCTGTTGAATAAGGGGGAAATTTTCAAATCTTTTGAGAATGTCTTGTCAATACATATAATAATATGTTCTCGATTAAAAATCTATTCTTCGGATTTAATAATATAGATTACTTCTACTTATTAATGATGATCATAATAATAGTAATAAGATTAATAATGCTTATATTACAATAAAAAATTGCTTTGTAATTGGAATTCCTCAAATTCTCATTGGGCATTTTATGTACACCTGTACACCTAATGTTTTTAAGATAAAAAATGTGTTTACGTAATATTTCTTTTTCATGTTTTTTTTTTTTTTTTTTTTTTT